>JAPMOQ010063993.1:2760235-2824974 GCA_026543055.1 Argiope trifasciata | reverse complement strand
ATTTGATGAGATTGGTTCAACAACTAATAGTTTTCAATTGGATGAAAATACCAGCTTAAACAAACAAATAAACAAAAAACTTTTAAAAAACTTCCAAATTATGGAAAATTTATGTCACCCATATTAAAATTTCATTATACTTGATTTCACACAATCTATTAATGCAATTACTTACTAGAACTTAATACAGCATAGTAAAAATTCCTTTAATAAGTCATTTAAGAGAGTCCTATAAAAGGGCATATTAATTAAAATGATGATTGAAAATGTAATAGGCTAGTGAGGCTTTATTATAAGTATTTTTAGAGCAGCTTTTTTTTTTTTTTTTTAGCTTTGATGCATCAAATTCTCTTTGATTTATTCTTTTTATTGACCAAACAAATCTGTAAATCTTACAGTTATCAGGCACAACCAAAATAAATTCATCATTATCTAAATTACTATAAATTGAAGCTCAAATTTTGTTCAGTAACAAGTATGACACATTACATATTTTGTATCGCTCCTTCGGGATATTCCTGTCCTCAATAAATGATGATGCACATTGTTGAAGGAAGAGAAAGTAAGGGCAAAAAGAGGTTCTTAAACATTATTCAATATTTAATGCCACCCATGAAAATATTTCACCCTGGGTAACTTTTTCAATCTTTTCTCTTTTGTTGATTTTCTTTTTCTCTGGTCTTAAAGGTGGTAAACAAACTTTTAAGACCATACTTTTAATTTATTGTATTCACATTTAGAAAAATAAATAAAGTTTGCTTTGAATCATGTTTACAAAGTTGACTACTGATCTTATCCCACAGGGGAATGAAATTTCAAAACTTCAGAAAGTGAAAGTCAATATGTGGCTCGCATCATGGAAATCCAACAGGACTGTGACAAAAAAGCAGAGGAGAATAATATTCTTTTCAATATTATTGAGAAAAAAAGCGACTGTAGATTCTTTAAATAATAAAATAGCATTGCTCGAATCAAATTTTGGCTACAGCCCTTTTAATAGCCCAGATACTGCTCTAGATCAAAGTTCCCTTGCTGAAATAAATAATCTCGGCAAGGAAAAAGAATTTTGGATATTAGTTAAGGCTCTTGGTTTCCCCGTTTTTATTAATATGTCTATTTTTTATTAGGGTTTTTTTTAAATACAATTTTCTTCTTTTTTTTCCAATGCATCTTATTCAATGGAATGTCCGGGAGATCAAAAGTAAGATTCCTTGGTTGCTCGAACCCCATTTTTCTCTTGTCCAATGTCTGGTTATGCAGGAATTTTGGCTGAGTGCATCAAACCCATTTTCACTTAAATATTTTTTTAAAAAAATCGTTTTGAAAGGCAAAACTCAATTAGAAGTGGCCTTATTACGGCGGTTCGTCAGGATATCCCAGCACAGCTCATAGCTCTCGCCCTTCCTTCATCGGATGTGGAGGTTTTGGCATTAAAGATTTGGCTTGGTCCGAACTGGGATTTTCCAATCACAATTATTAACCTCTATTCACCTGGTGGCAAGTTGAAACTTCTTGGCTGGATTCTCTAGCATCTATGATTACTCCTCCTTTCACGTTGTTAGGCGATTTCAATTTACATCACCCGGCTCTCGAGAACTATCATACATCCTCCGATGCTAATTTGGTTTTAGACTTTAGAAGCTCTCATCAAATGTACTTACTCAATACGAGCAAATTCACCAGATATCAGGTGTGGTGACATCTTAATAAGCCAGTAACTACCACTAAACATTGGTGGCCATTTTTGTATAGTGGATAAGTTACTGGCTTTCAAACCCGAACATCGCAGGTTCGATCCTTGGCGGAATTCAACCTACGTATTGACACAATTCCGCAAACAAGTACGCCAAATTGGTGTCCCGGACGTGATGAATTTTCAATAGCTCTCTTGGCGCTATCTCTCCAACAGCAACGCAAAGTCGTCAGACTCACTTGACGCAGCAACACAAAGTCGTCAGACTCACTTGATGCAGCAACACAAAAGCCGTCAGACTCACTTGACGCACCAACGCAAAGTCGTCAGACTCACTTGACGCAGCAGCAACGCTCATACTAGCCATAACGCTTGGCGCAATAAAATCGTTCGTCTCTCTAGCGAACTCACTGGTAGGGGAGTATTGTGGTGACATCTTAATAAGCCAGTAACTACCACTAAACATTGGTGGCCATTTTTGTATAGTGGATAAGTTACTGGCTTTCAAACAAGAACATCGCAGGTTCGATCTTTGGTGGAATTCAACCTACGTATTGGCACAATTCCGCCAACACGTACGCCAAATCAGGGATCCAAAAATCCTCTTTATTAGATGTAAATCTATTTAGCATGTATAGTAAATAAAATTGGGATAGAGATTTCCCATGACTTTTATGACAGTGATCACTGCCCCATTTCTATCTCGGTCTGTAATATCGGCAATAAGTCCCTTCATATCCGAAAATACATAAATTGGAAAATAATTTTTAGCAAGGTAAATGAGCTTTTTCAAAGACAGGGCCAACTTCCCTCCCTCGACAGTTGTCACGTGAATCCGCGATCTTTGAAGAAGCCAGTAACAACTCAACTGGGCTTTGGAATTGAGAACTTTCGGAAATGTGAGAAGCGTTGTAAACAACAGCTAAGAATGATTAAGATCTGGCTCATATTGTAAATGCAGTCATTTAAATTTGTAAATAGAATAGCTTGTCTTGTAGAAATAAATATTATATTTGTTTTCAAGGAGAGTAGTTTTTTTCAATCACAGTAAAAGAACCCGTGTACCATAGGCGAGTACACGACATGGCGTCCGCGACAGGACTGTGATTTGAAATCAACGATTCGAAAGGCAAGTGAATTATTTTGATGATAAATTATTTGTTATTAGAAATTTATCGATACTGTGAAGTAAGAATAACTGTTTTAGAAAAATTATGGAAGCTTTAAAGCTTAAACGGAAAGCAGTTAGATCTGCATTTACTAGATTATATAATAAATTGGATGAGTCAGCGAAAGCGGAAGTGAACATTGCAGAAGATTTAGAATGTTTGGCGACCTTCCAACTGCTTAGCGAGAAAAATAATGAACTTTTACAGTTGAATGAAGGTATTCTGAATTTTTTTTCTGACGTCTGAAGATATACCGGAAGACGAAATCGAAAAGGAATCTCTTTCAGCAGATGAGTATTCTCTCAATTTTAAAAAGATGAGTTTATTAATCGATCGGAAAACTTATCCTGTTATTAACGCTGATATATTATCTTCATGTGGTGGTGAAAAGAGGAAATTCAAGCTGCCTCGTTTGGAATTAAAGAAATTCGGAGGTGAAATCAAAGATTGGCTGCCGTTTTGGGGTCAATTCAAGAAAATTGACGAAGACAATGATATAGATGAAACCGACAAGTTTCAATACTTAGTCCAAGCAACTATCCCGAATTCCAGAGCGAGAGAATTAGTTGAAAGTTTTCCCCCAACATCCGGAAATTATTGCAAGGCGATTGACTGTCTAAAATCCAGATTCGGCAGAGATTATTTATTGGTTGAGTATTATGTTCGAGAATTATTAAAATTGACACTCGCCTTTAATATCGAAGAGAAACACGTTAAATTGTCAACTGTCTATGACCGCCTCGAAACCCAACTGAGATCATTAGAAACTCTTGGCGTCACTACAGCCAAGTATGCGGCCATGTTATTTCCCCTGGTCGAGTCTTGTTTAAGTGAAGAAATTTTGAGAGCCTGGCGGAGAAATGATAGTAAGGCGGATGGAACAGATGACGCGAAAGAATCTCGATTGGAAAGTTTGATGAAATTCTTGAAGAATGAAGTTGAAAATGAAGACAGGATAGCCCTTGCTATGCAAGGCTTCTCTTTAAAGGAAAGTCACAAGAATGTCAAACTTAAAAAAGACTTGCCGACAGCTGCAGGCCTTTTTACATCAAATCAAAACTCAATTTTGAAGTGTGTATTTTGTGACAAGAACAATCCCGAATCCAGAGAATGTCATACTGCACGAAATTTGGATTTTAATGAAAAAATGCAGCGATTGAAGAAACGTGGTTGCTGTTTCAGATGTCTTAGTAATGGACATGTGTCAAAGCGATGCAGGGTCCAAGTGCATTGCAAGAACTGTAGTCAAAGACATCATGCTGTGATGTGCCCTGATAGAAAGACCATTGAGTCTTCTAACACTCAAGAAGCAGCGGTCAGTTCAATCAATTCTGGACAGTTCAATACATTGACCAATCCCACATGTTCTACAGATGTTTTTCTACAAACCCTAGTCGTGATTCTTCGGGGAGAAAAACAGGATTTTGCTGTAAGGGTTCTCAGAGACACGGGGAGTCAGAAATCTTATATTACGAAAGAAGCTGCTAAGAAAATGAAGTATCCTGCATTGAAAGAGACTACTCTTATTCATACTTTGTTTGGAGGAGTTCAAAATCCACAGAAACATTCAGAATATAAGATTTTTGTAAGTGATTTTGGAAAGAATTATCATTGCACTTTTAACGCATTTGATCAAGAAAAAATATGTGCTAAAATTTGCCAGATACCCTCCGGATTCTGGTCAAAGCAACTAGAGGATAACAAAATTCATCTAACGAATCAAGAATGTTTATCATCTTGTTTTTCATCCACAATCCATTTGCTAATTGGTGCTGATATAGCAGGAAAATTGATGACTGGAAAAATCCTCAATTTAACTTGCGGATTAACTGCTATTGAGACTTTGCTTGGGTGGACACTTATGGGAAAAGCACTAAGCACTTCTGATTCTTTAAGCATGATAGTGACAAACTTACTTATAAAAGAATGTAATATAAGTGACTTGTGGAAATTAGAAACCATTGGAATTACTGATCCTGCTGAATCGAAAAAGAAGAATGAAATGCATCAAGATACTGTAGAGTATTTTCGAAACACTCTGACAATTAATGAGGAAGAAAGGTACGAAGTCGCCTTGCCTTGGGTGTTAGAATCCTCCCTGCTCCCTGACAACAGACAAATGGCTGAGAAACGACTTTCATCTGTTTATAGAAAACTTTTAGAATCTGAGAAAGTTGGAATATATGCAGATGTCTTTGAAAAATGGATTGCTGACAGTGTTATCGAAGAAATAGAAGATAAAAAAGAAGTAAATGTACACTATCTCCCACACAGGCCTGTATTTAAAGAGAACAGCAGTACTACAAAAGTGAGGCCAGTTTTCGATGCATCCGCACGTATAAAGGGTGCACCCTCACTGAATACCTGCTTAGAAAGCGGTCCTAACTTAATTGAGCTTGTTCCTTCCCTACTAAATCGTTTCCGAAAATTTCCTGTGGGAATAACATCAGACATTGAGAAAGCATTTCTTCAGATCGGAATCAGAGAGAGGAACAGGAATTACCTGCGATTTTTATGGAAAACTGAAGACAATGGAATGAAAATCTACAGACATCGTAGAGTTGTGTTTGGTGTCACTTGCAGTTCATTTCTTTTAGCTGCAACTTTGAATTATCATCTGGAAAAAGCCCCTGATGAGCTCTAGAATACTGCCGAAATTTTGAAGAATTCATTTTATGTGGATAATTGTGTCTGCAGTTTGAAGAATACAGATGAAGCTAATAAATTTATAGTTGAATCTCAAGAATTGATGTCTTTAGGAAAATTCAACCTACGAGGCTGGCAGTCAAATGCTTCATGTGAAATTATCGATCAACCCGACAAACACCAAACTGTACCCTTATTGGGGCTTAACTGGGGCTTAAAACAAGATACTCTGTCTTGCATCATAAATTGCCCGAGCGAGGAAAACCTGACTCTTACTAAAAGAAGCCTGCTTTCTATGACTCAGAGTATATTTGACCCTTTAGGTATATCTTCTCCCGTAACCATCATTCCAAAGTTTATACTTCAAGAATCCTGGAATCTTGGACTTAAATGGGATGATGCCCTGCCAGAAGGCCTATCAAAGCGATTTTGGAAATGGCTGAAGGGTATAAAGAATCTTTCAGAGGTCAAAATACCTCGGTGGATGAAACTAAGTCAAGGTGATGAAGAAACCGCTAGTCTTCATGTCTTCTGTGATGCAAGTGCTAAAGCGTATGACACCTGCATTTTCCTAAGAGTGAAGGTCCATGATGAAGTGTTTGTTAGTTTTGTTCAGTCTCGAGCTAGAGTCTCGCCTTTAAAGAAGTTAACAATACCACGTCTTGAACTGCTGGCGTGTTGTATTGGTGCTAGGTTGAGTGCAAGAATTACAGAAGATCTAAAAATACCAAATCTGAAGATATTTTATTGGAGCGATTCATTGACAGCACTTATCTGGATAAAGAGAAATGCGCCCTGGGGAACATTTGTATGGAACCGAGTCCAAGAAATACGCACCATTACAAATATTGAAAATTGGAGACATATTCCCGGCACACAAAATCCGGCAGACCTTCCCAGCAGAGGTTGCTCAGCGGAGCAATTTTTTAATTTAAAATGGTGGAAGGGACCTATGTGGCTTTATGAAAATGAAGAAAATTGGCCAAGTAGCACAGAAGAAGCAGATGAAGAGTTGATAAATATTGAGAAACGGAAAACCATATTGTCAGTTCATAACCAAACCCAAAAATCGGAGGACTGGTATTACAGATCATTCTCTTCTCATTTGAAAACTATTCGTATGCTTGCATGGATTTGCAGATTCTGCAATAATGCCAGGAAAAGAAAAGTTTCGAATTCCCCAACTCTTACTTGTTTTGAGATAAAAGAAGCAGAACATCTATTCATGCTGTTGATCCAGAGAGACGTGTTTAATGGCCCTTTAGATCCAAGGCTGCTCTCTTTAAATGTCATAGCCGACAGAAATGGATTACTGCGAGTTAAGACCCGCACTATTTATCGTCAAGATACAGAAGACTTCAAGTACCCGGTGATCCTGCCAGGGGAACATCCCGCTGTGGGGAAGTTGATCATGTACAAACATACAACTCTGATGCATTGTGGAATTCAAATCCTGATGGCCCTTCTCCGTGAGAAATACTGGATTCTGAAAGGAAGGAAGTCCATTCGAAAAATTTTAAACAGCTGCGTCCGCTGTAAGCGCTTCGACGCTAAACACGTGGAAACGAATTTACCTCCTTTACCAGAAGACTGTGTGAAAGATGCAGGGGTGTTTGATGTTACTGTAGAGGATCTGGCTGGTCCACTATTTTTAAAAGACGGTACCAAAACATGGGTCGCACTCTTCACATGCGCTGTTTATCGAGCGATCCACCTCGAACTTCTTTCCTCCCTGTCAACAGAAAATTTCATACTAGCCTTGAGACGTTTTATTGCACGACGTGGACGACCTTCTGTAATATACTCGGATAACGGAACAAACTTTGTTGGAACAAGTCGACTATTCTATTGCATTGACTGGCGACAAATAGAAGAAGAAGGGAAAAAGAAAGAAATCATTTGGAAATTCATACCACCATCAGCTCCATGGTGGGGAGGATGGTGGGAGCGCCTCATTGCCTTAGTAAAAGAACTTCTAAAGAAGGTTCTAGGCCGAGCATGCCTGAATTACGAAGAATTGAATACGATTCTTTGCGACTGCGAAGACATCGTAAATTCACGACCTCTTACCTATATTTCTGAACACGATGATTTGGAACCTATAACCCCATCGTCATTCCTCAGAGAGAGGAGAGAAAATGGAATTTTAGATCATAACCACTTGGGATTATCTTCCCAGCATCTTCGCAAGCGACGGCTGTATAGGTGTAAACTGCAAAAAGATCTTAGAAATCGATTCCGACTGGAATATTTGGGGCAGTTGAGGCAACAAACCAAGAAAATGATAAAAACTCACGATTTCAAGGTGGGAGAAGTGGTTATTGTCGAAGTACCCAATCAAAAACGTCTGAATTGGCCTCTGGGAAAAATAACAGAAATTTTCCCTGGTAAAGATGGCTCAGTTCGCCTTGTGAAAGTAAAAACGAAGAACGGCGAATTTCTGAGACCTGTACAACGTCTCTATGTCCTTGAGGTTCAAACGCCTTCAGTAGAGAATTTACGAGGAAAGAGAGCATCTGAAACTGATGAGGAGAAAGAAGAGGCTGTGCAACAGCAATATGTGAAGCATATTGAGAAGCTACCAGAATCGAACAAAACTTCTCTACCAAATCTAAATACTATGAAAACCCGTTTCGGCCGTAAGATTCAAGCTCCCGAACGACTGGACTTGTGAACTTTTTGAATTAAAGAATATTTTGAGTTTTCTTGAAAAGAAAAACTCAAAAGGTGGGAGTGTCACGTGAATCCGCGATCTTTGAAGAAGCCAGTAACAACTCAACTCGGCTTTGGAATTGAGAACTTTCGGAAATGTGAGAAGCGTTGTAAACAACAGCTAAGAACGATTAAGATCTGGCTCATATTGTAAATGCAGTCATTTAAATTTGTAAATAGAATAGCTTGTCTTGCCGTAGAAATAAATGTTATATTTGTTTTCAAGGAGAGTAGTTTTTTTCAATCACAGTAAAAGAACCCGTGTACCATAGGCGAGTACACGACAACAGTCTTACTCAAACTTTTCAGGAAAGTGTTACTGCATCCTCTTACTCTTTTTCTTGGTCCAGTCTCTTTGGTGGGATGTAAAGTGTAATTATCTGACGGCAGTGAAAAAACTTCTTAGATAGGCAAAATCATACACTTCCATATCGAATTGGGTCACCTATAGGAACATGGCTTTAGAAACAACTTTTTGGGAGATAACATCGTAAGAAGTTCCGTCCTCACATTGCGCTTTTTTAATCATTAAGGGTCTACTGAACAAACATGGGTCCCCATGCATAAATAATCTCATTCTTAACTCGGGCGTCATTCTAAAAAAGCCGCTTGCTCAGGATAATGCAATTGCCTACAGTTTAATCAAGAAAACGCCAAAAGAACGACTTTTAAAAAAATTTCTCAACTGAGCCAGTCGAGATAGCTGAATATGAAAGATGGAACCGCTCTTTTTCCAGTGCTTTGATTCGCCCTCTCAAAAACGCGAAATAAATCCCCAGGATTAGACCAGGTGAATAAGAAAATGTTAAGCCTTTCGGAAGAAACCACGATGGTATTACTTGATATGTTAAATAACTTATGGGCAAACAACAGGTTCCCTGAATCCTGTCGAACAGCAAAGTTTATACCAATCTTGAAACCTTGAAAAAAAAAATACATCAGAGGTCTCAGCATACAGACCCATAGTATTACCATCTGTTATAGGAAAAATTTCCGAACGGTTAATTTTGTGTCGGCTTCTACAGTTTCATTTAAATAAAAAATTCTTTCCCCTGTTTCATTCTGGGTTTTTACCACAAAAAGAAGTGACAGCCTTTCAATAGTCCTGTTAAACAAATTTTTGATAGTCAGAACCCGCAAAAACTTTGTGTATGGCATTTCCTTCTACATAAAGTCAGCATATAACGTTTGGCATAATGGCCAGTAACTCAACATTCTCCAATCCAGATTAAAGAGAAAGTTGGCTTTGAGGATTGCGCATTTTTACAGGACCATAAAGCATTTGTGTCTTGGAGAGGGGTCTCTCCTTCACTTTTTATGCAAGAAAGAGGCTTTTCTCAGGGAAACGTTCTTTCCCAATTACTCTTCACAATCTTCATGAGTAATATTTATAATATTTTGCCCAATGAGGTTATTTGCTTTATTTAAGTGGATGGCATTTTTATCTGGGTGGAAGAGTCAAATATAGAGAGGATTAAAAATGGGGTAAGATAATGTGTCTCCAAATTAGAGGATTGGTGTAAAGAATGGCACATGGATATTGCTCCACAGAAGAGCAAATTAATTAACCTTTCTTCTAGGAGATCACCAACTGAGTTCGAAGCCCTCTTTCGAGACTGTAACATCCCTTGGGCTAATATTATCCATTTTCTTGGTATTGATTTACCGGTTTTCTCTTTCCGTTCACATATTGAGCAACTCAAAAACAAAGTCTTAAAGAAACTAAATGTTATCAAAGCCCCAGCTGCTCCAAGGTGTGGAGACTTTGCATCTAATTTACTGAAAATCTGAAAATACAAAAATCTGAAAATCTATTATCGAGAACAATTCCATTGGGGAGCCACATTGGAGGCTTTTTTCCTGCTTGTAAATTTGTTACTGAACAAAATCATATTGAGAAGGGTCCCAGTCGATTTAGAAGAATATCAGAATTTCGATATAAAGTTTCGCGAATTAGGATTCCAACACAGAGGTCTAGATCCTAACACCATCAGATTGTTATATGCTGAGTACAAAACATCTATCCTTACGGATAGAATATTTTTGGCCACAGATGCTTCTAAAAATGAGCATTCAACAACAATAGCAGCCATCAATTGCTCTACGTATGTCAGTATTGAGGGAACAATACATAATATAAATTCAGTGTTTTCAGGGGAGGGGTTTTCCTTGGCCCTGACTAACCTTAACTTCTTAAAGGATTCTAAAGACCACATAATTTTGATGGATAGCTTGACTAACCTGATGGCCCTTAGAAACCTCAATTTTGTATATACTCCCATCCATGTGGGAATTGCTAAAAATGAGAGGGCAGACTACTCTGCCCAACAGGCGTTGAAGACCATTTTGTGTTTTTTGGTGGAATCAGATAGGCTTAAAGCAATGTTTGTGGTACTAGTGTTTTATGTTTTTTTTTGGGGGGGCGAGGTTCCTAGCACTTCAGTAGCATCAGTTAAAGTTTAAACAACTTGTGTGGTATTCGTGAATTTTTTATTTTTAATCCGGCAAAAGGTTAAAAAAACGATTCTGGTGCATATGCTGGAGAACACACCTTGACTCCTTCCTAAAGTAGAACATGAGGGTTAAATACAAGTAACAGTACTGAAAGAAAAGCAAATCTGAAATAGGAAATGTTTTCTGGCTTCAAACGTGGGTAATTTTATCCAGAATCCAATGAAAAATAAACACGCACACACCTTTCAGAATACAGAATCGCATCCTTCTCTGCATAAAATCAAATTATACCTTTCACAAGAATAGAGGCTATAATGCAGAAGAGAGGTGAACAAAGAGATGGTGTCTTCAAATAAGGACACCTTTGGGTCAGCCAATTTTTAGTTCTTAAATTAATTTGAAAATTAAAGAAAATAATACTTTAATACGTCATGCATATTGTAGTAAAAGGAATAATTGATTTTGATAATTTTTCATTTCCTAAGGGCTCAAAAAATTTCCAAATCTGAAGTAAAAAAGGGGGGGGGGGGATACATTTTAAACATAAAATTAATGCATGAAAGAAACTAAAATTGCTCTTGCTTCCATCTGTTTTCCTAAAAGTAGATTAAAAGCTACTTTTAAAATCATTAATTCTTTGTGTTAGTCCATTTTCTGTAACTAATTATTAAATTTGGTTAAACAATATTTTAATTTAAACGGTTTCATAATCCTCAATAAATAGAAGGACAAAAAATAGATAATCAATAAAACAAAAGCTATTCATAAATCATATTCAATTTGAATTTTTTTTAAAAAAAATTATTCCTATAATTTTTGCTGATAACATAATAAAATTCTCTTACCAGTTTCTATCACTTCTCAAGACTGATGAAGCTAAAAAAAGAAGTTCTCCAGAGTCCCAATGGTCAATGAAGTCTCCTAAAAAATCAGTAATTAAAATAAATAACAAATAATATTTTTCATAAAAAATTTTTTTTAATAATTTCCAGCTAAATTACCTTTTTTTGTTTTACTTTTGTTTGTACCTAAATTACCTACTAACATATTAGATCATTTTTTTTTAATCCAATAATCATACATCCATTTTAGGATGTGTTCCTATTCATACTATTCAAGTATAATACGATAAAAATTGTATTTGAAGGAAAAAAATAATTTTTTATATATCAAGCCAGTTATAAAGAAATGTCATTGTCTGATATTAATAAAATAGACTAAGTAATCCAGTAGACATTAGACCAGTGTATCAAACTAGAATATCATAAAAATTACCTTTAAAAAACAATAGAATAGGATAGCCTATTTTAATAGCAAAAAAATATATTTGCATAATCTTGCAAATATAGACTGTTACGCTGTCATATTATATAGAATGTTACGCTATATGATAAATGTTTCAAAATTAATTCAATACTTTATTGCTTATGTTGCACCAAAATCCCTAATATTAGTATCCAGACTTGCTTTCTTTTTAATACTTCCTATTCATATTTTAAGAAACACTATTCATCTATTAACCTTCATACTATCAGACAACCCAATTAATACAAAGCCAAATTACTGAACCTACTAAACTAATAATAAAAGATTCTAAAAATAATATAGCTTAGAGTCAGGAAATAATCTTAAAAGACAGTATGAAATAATTTCTAAATAATAATCAGTACTGATCAGTTTTAGTTACTGAATAATAAAGGTTCAGAATTACAGTATTTAATTCTAAATAATACAGCATCATAATATAAGTGTGTTCATTACCACAAGAAAAAAATAAACATCTATATTTTCAAAATTTAGATAAAATAAAAATAAAAATCAGTCTGTCTATATGTGTGTATTTTAATTTGTTACATCCTAATTGCATACTATTTAACAGATATTTTTAATGAATAGATGAATGAATGACAA
This sequence comes from Argiope trifasciata, assembly GCA_026543055.1. Lineage (NCBI taxonomy): Eukaryota > Metazoa > Arthropoda > Arachnida > Araneae > Araneidae > Argiope > Argiope trifasciata. The sequence continues at coordinate 2,812,389 of JAPMOQ010063993.1, read as the reverse complement.
CAAATAAAACTTTTAACAAAATACATTTTATTATGTACTTTTTTCCTATTTCAAATGAAATTTTTTAATGAATTTACAAAAACATGATATAAAAAATATATAGGTGATTTTAGTGGAAAATCTGAATTAAAACGCAAGAATGCGGAAAAGAAAATAATTTGGCTGATAAAATACCTAATCTACATTCTATAATTTTATTTTTAATATAATCAATAACTTATAACAAATTTATAAAAAAAAAAAAAAAAAAAAAAAAAAAAAAACATCTTGGATATTATTTTGGTGTGAATTTTAATTTTGGTACAATGTAGCAGACAATAAATATATTAAATCAATAGGATGGGCACACAAACTTGTTATTTACAAAATAATTTTTCAAATCATGGAATTACGCTGAACACAGGCTACACTCATTTGTTCTAAGACTTAATTCTTGCAAGAAACTGATTTTATGAAAGCAATTGGCAACAATCTTACACTATTTTAAAGAAAATTGAATTAAAACGTTTGGAACCTTGATATGTATAAGAATTATATAATATCTCAAGACACACACTTTGAGAATTACTGAATTACAGCAACTTTAAATATTTCTCAGTTTTTTTTATCCCATTTCTGGTACTATTACCATATTTTATGAAAAATGCAAACAGCACAATTCCATACACGAATTTTTAATCAAAAACAAAATAGAATATTCTCAAAATTTAAAATTTTTAAACAAAGAATTGCCTTAGACTTGTCAGTCATGTAAAAAATAATAATAATGCTTTATTTCTATCTTTAGAGTTTTTCTGCTCCATTTCAATCAGCTTCAATACATGCATAACAAGTAGATAAGAAGATAATTTTCTTGGAAAAATAATGAACAATATGTCATGATTAATATAACTTTAGTTACATACATATAGCAATACGTTATATATACATTTTAGAGTTTATTTTTTAAAATAAACTTACCTTCTTCTACATCAACCTCCAGCCGATTTAAAAATTCATTGTTTTTAGCTGACGTACCGTCAACAAACGCCATGCTATTTATAATGAATAACTTTCAAAATTCATTCAACACTGAAAATCGAAGCAATTGTGAATGTTTTCTTAATTCCTCGAACAATATTAGTTTATATTAATCGTGGTTTATAATGTTTTGTTTAGCTTTGTGCAATGAGAATTAATGTTGCCGAATTAGTTTCTGAAACAATTGCATTTATTTTATGAACTTGCCCAATATGAAATTGGAAATATAAATCAGAAAAAACATTAAAAAACTGAATAGAAATAAAATGATATAGAAAAGTGATTTTGTTATTATTTAATGTTTTATTTTTTTTTCATTTCTTTAATTTATTTTTTTAAATCAAAATTCAAAAATTATCATAATGTTTCGCCTTAATGATTTCTCTCTTTAACCGTAGCGTTTCCTTTTCGATTGTTACAGTTTTTCATCACAGAAGTAGAGTTAAAGCTCTCCACAGCAATATAAATATTTTGAAATTTTAAATCGTTCTTTCTGTGGTGTTCCGTACTTCGTGAAATAGTTTTTATCTTTTTCTATATTACCATGATAATTATTCAACTTTATTTCAGTTTTTAAATTTGTGACTGGAGTCGACTTTGTATGAGTAAAGGCAAGTTTTAAAAATGTCATCACCTAAAAACGATAATTTGGAATGCATGTGGCGAGATTTGAAAGAAGGTATAGAAAAAATTTATTCGAATAATATATCAAGATCAGATTATTTGCGACTCTATACTCTTGTGTACGATTTTTGCACAAACACTACTTACGGAAGTACTCCATCAAACAATCAGTTGCACAAAAAACTGACTTTATTTTTTCGTGGTCACCTTCATGCTGTTTATGAAAAATGCGAAGACTTCATCGATGAACCACTTCTTATGCTTTATATGAAACTTTGGCAAGATTATCGCTTTTCAAGTAAAGTATTAAGTGGAGTATGTGCATACTTAAATAGGCATTGGGTACGTCGTGAGCGAGAGAAAAGTCGAGTAGATGTGCTTGAAGTTTATCATCTGGCATTGGTATCCTGGAAAGACTATTTATTGGAGCCTCTCAAAAGAAGAATGTCTAGTGCTGTGCTGAAGCTGATAGAGAGAGAAAGAAATGGAGAAACAGTTAACACCAGATTAATTAGTACAGCTCTGAATTCATATATTGAAATGGGGATCAATTGTGCTGATCCATATTCAGACCATCCTAGTTTGTACCTTTATAAAGAAGCTTTTGAATCAGCTTTCCTTGCAGAAACTGAGTTGTTTTATGCTACAGAAAGTGCTTCTATTATTCGTAAAAATCCGGTATCCGAGTTCATGAAAAAGATTGAAGTTTGGTTTATTGAAGAACGACGACGAGCTCAACTGTATCTTCATGAAACTACTCTAGAAGCATTAATACGGATTTTAGAAAATGTTGTTATCAGTAAATATATGGAAACTTTTCATGCAGAGTTCAAAACATTATTAGCATATAACAAAACAGATGATTTAAAAAGGATGTACCAGTTCTTGTCTCGTGTTTCTGGAGGTTTGGATCAACTTAGAATTCAGTTTGAAGAATATGTTACTACCGAAGGCTTGTTGGCAATTGAAAAATATAATGAATCTGATGTGAATGATCCTAAAATTTATATTAATGCCATCCTCGATATCCATCAAAGGTTTAATTGCATTGTTATAACAGCCTTTGAAAGTGAAGCAGGCTTTGCTACTGCATTGGATAAAGCATGTGGAAAATTCATAAACAAAAATGCAGTAACTGAAAGTAGTGGCTCATCCAGCAAATCTGCTGAACTTCTTGCAAAATACTGTGATCTTTTACTTAAAAAGAAACCTAGTGATTCAGAAGAAATGGAAATAGTAGATAATTTAAATCAAGCAATGATTATTTTTAAATATATTGAAGAAAAAGACATATTTCAAAGCTTTTACAGTAAAATGCTTGCTAAGAGACTTGTCCAGCAAATGAATGTGTCTGGTAATGATGATGCTGAAACAATCATGATATCAAAACTGAGAGAAGCTTGTGGGTTTGAATACACAGCTAAATTACAGAGAATGTTCCAAGATGTCTGCGTTAGTCGAGACCTGATAGAACATTTTAAAAATGAAAGAGGTCCACTTGATGTTGATTTTGGCATTAATGTCATCAGCAGCTCTTCGTGGCCATTTAATCAGACCCTGACATTTTCCCTGCCACAAGAACTTGAGCAAAGTGTTCAACAGTTTACAACTTTTTACTGTTCCAAGTTTAGTGGAAGAAAATTAACCTGGCTACATGGTATGTCTAGAGGTGAATTGGTATCAAAATGTTTTGACAAACCATACACTTTCCAAGCATCTACTTTTCAAATGGCTGTTCTTTTGCAGTTCAATACTCAAAGCACGCTGTCGTTTACCCAGCTTGAAGAAAGTACCGCAATACGATCTGATATCTTACTGCAGGTGTTGCAGGCTCTTACTAAGCTCAAACTATTGAAAAATGCAGATGATAATCTGATTACCACATCTTCTTCAATTTCACTAAATTTAGCATATCGAAATAAAAAGCTGAAAGTTAATATAAATGTCCCTATCAAATCTGAGATGAGATCAGAACAGGAAACTGTTCATCGGCATGTTGAAGAAGATCGCAAAATTCTTATACAAGCAGCTATAGTGAGAATTGCAAAAATTCGAAAGGTTGTCAAACATCATATTTTATTGTCTGAAGTTTTAAATCAGTTGTCATCTCGTTTCAAACCTAAAATCCCAATCATCAAAAAATGTATTGACATATTGATTGAAAAGGAGTACTTAAAAAGAGTTGAAAAAGATTCATATTGTTATGTTGCATAAGATATGGTGAATGTATCCAAATAGAGCCAATGTCCATTGTGTAATATATGATTCCAAAATGTAAAAATTGTATTTAGTACCTTTAATAATTATGTGCATTCACTTCTATATGTCATTCCTCATCAAGTCGACTACTCATGAAGTTGCATTGGTCATGGAATCTGTGCATTAAAAAGTAGTGCAATACCATACCATTATGTACTGTAAAGCTGCATTTATCTTTTATTTTAGCCATTTATTTTTGTTTGACCAATATAATAATATCATTAAGTTATTTGAATTTTTGATTTTCCAATTATAATTATCTTCATTTTTATCGAAAGCATTAAGCATGAATTTTTTAATGGTTTCTAGTTTGTATTTTGGTTATTGTGACAGTTTATTTACTTGTTTTACAGTTGATCCTCATTTAGTTTCATTTATGTTCGAAAGAAAATGTCAACACCGTCAGTATTGAAATCGAGGAATTTTAAAATTATTGCTGTTTGTACAGTCAGTCTGACTTGAACATTCTGCTAAATAAAGAATTTACTTTGTAATATAGTGTATGCTTTGTGTTTGTTGGGGAAAAGTATTTATTTAATTTAGGTATTTTCAGTTTTAGATAGTATTAATTAGTGCAAAAGATTAAATAAGCTCAAAAATAAGCCTTTTATAATTTTAAAATCTTTTCTCAAATATTTTTAAATTTATATTTTAATTTACTGAAAATGTGTTATATATATTTTTTAAATATATGTAAGTTATTCTCCTCAGTTCTGAAACAAACAACATCACAATAAAGTTTGAAAAATAATACCAAATTACTTCTAAGTTATTTTAGTGCTATAATTGAATGGATCTTAAGAAATATAACTTTTAATATTTTTCAAAACCTTTAAGATTTTTTTTGTGCTATTGAACAGTAAAGAATGTTAATTTCAATAACTTTTTTATAATTGTTTATTCTGAATTACTTTATATTTTAAAAGCTGTGGTTACTTCTTTCTTTCCCTGTTTTTTGTTATTCTCAGTGTTTTATAATTGTTAGGCCCTCTAATATAAAACATTCTGTCCAGAAATTCAAGTTTAGAAAAATGTCATCACTATCTTATTATTTGTTTTAAAAAAAATTAAACTATAAATAATTTGATCATTATAGATATATATTTAAATAATTATTTTAATAAATTTTTAAAAAATATGAAAATGTTAAATATGAATATTATGCTAAGGAATTGTATGATAAATTTTTGTGCTATTTAACACAATAGAATCAAATATTTAATTGAACTAATTAAGTTGACTTTCTATAAATTTGTAGTTTAATTAATCAAATTTTTTTAATGGAAAATAAAAATCTGTGGCAGCATTTTTTTTTTTTTTTTAAGTTTGATAAAAGTATAAGTGAATTGGAAATCAACATCTGTTGTTGTCAGTTTTTATAATTGAAATTTAATGTTAAATTTTTTAGTGTCTGCACCTTTTTAAATAACAGTGTTATTTATTTCATTTTTTAATGTTATATTTTTACCTTTTTTTATAATTGCTGAAATCTTTTTTTTTTCTTTTCTTTTTGAGACTGTTTAATAATTATTTCTATAATATGGAAATTTCTAAATATAATAGTAAATTTTTAAAGCATTATTAAGTGCAAGAGATTCAAGAATGTACAATAGAAAGGAAAATGTGTGTTTTTTTTTATATGTTTGAACTGAAATTTGATTTAAGTTAACTGTAAAACTCATATTATTTTTCAAATATTATCCATAACTCTTTGTGAAATAAATATTTGTGCAGTTAAATAAATGTAAGTTTAGTTAATGAGGGGATGGGTATTTTTTTTAATTAACATTTCTGTGAATATATTATAAAAATAGCAGTTTGAGTTATTCTAAATCTTCATAAAAATGTTTTCATGCCTTTTTATTCATAATATGCCATCAATTAATCATAAAAGCCGAATGGAACTATAAAAATACCTTTGGTTTTGTTTGATAAATATTTTCTTTCTTTGGTAGTGCTTAAGGACATAAAATATTACTGAATTCAGTTTTTAAAAGAATAAAGATTTTTAAATATATACTTTCAGTTTCTGAATTATTATAATTCAATTGTGAATTTTTATTCTTATTTTGTGTTAAAATGAAATATTTTCTCATCTGTATGACTAAAAAGCTTTCTATGACTTAAAATATTATATTTTATAAAATGTTAGTTTGTTTGTTGATCATCGGAATCAGTTGAGGTATTGGTTATATTTAATTTCAGTTTCATTGTTTAGATATATCTTGATATTTATGATTCCATCAAAATGTCAGGCATTTAAGTTCTATAAAAGTATTAAACTATCAATTTTGCATATGTTCTGGTTTTTTTTTTTTTTTTTTTTTTAACTTTTCTAATGGAGACCAGTTCCATGATGCCATAGTAGTATTAAACTAGTTCATCTCTAAATTTAGAGGTGTTGTAACTTCACTATTTTATTCATCCTATTAACTACACAAAAATTAAACAGTGTCTTTTTATTTTTTTAACACTGGAAGAAATCTATGCAATGAAATATTTGATGAAACAATGAAAAACATTTTTTCCCACAAGATTTAGGATATCATTATGAATTATACTTAAAACTATGTTTATTCAATTTGTATTAAAAAATTGCACAACAACTATTTTAATGTTGGAATAGTATTAGAAATTGTGTGAAAGCACCAAACCCTAGCTCATTTTTAAATGGTTAAAATTTAAAAAAAAAATCTTTGAGTGCTCTGTTTCCACAATATATCTATGCCAATTTGATAACACTAGATCAAATGGTCTGGCCTGTAAAGAATCAACACAGATATTTAAAATTCTGGATAAATTTGAAATTGTGGAGTTTTACTCCCTCTTTAGATTTATGTGACAGAAAACTTATTGTCCCCCCCCAAAAAATCTGTTTTAAAACAAATGTGTTATTTAGAAATTAATTATTGTGTGGAATTATGTGGAGACATAAGCTATCCTTAAACACTTGCACCCTATATGCTGTGTGAGAGCCTTTATTTGCATGAAATGAAAATGGGAGAAAGTGAAGGTGAGGCTGAAGAAGCTTTCCTACAAATACTGATAAAGATTTCAGATTTTTCAAAAACATTTTTCTATAGCTGTAACTGAATATTTCTTGCAATTAGTTCATCTTCAATACATGTTAATTGGGTATGTTAAGTGATTATCTAATATTTAATCTTCTTCTACATTAAAAAGTATCAAAACCCATTTCCTGGTCAACAAAAATTAAAACAAAACCAACTATGTCGAAATCAAAATTAAATCTCAATTTGGAATTAAACGCTAAAAGTTCACAAAATTATATATATATATATATAAGTAGATGCGTGGTCAAAGGGAAGAAACTTTTGAAAATTTTAAATTTTGATTTATTCCACTTTGATGTACAAAAAGAAGTGATGATGAAACAGTCCCGTTCACCACCTAACTTAAGGCCGAAATAGAAAAAAAAGAAGAAAAAAAAATCCCTTTAATGGTTCTACTATGAGACCCTGATATGGGTTTCTTTATCACGTGCACTCTTTGGAAAGGATAATTTTAGGCATTAAAAGAAAGTTGTGAACGTTGTGAATTTTCACTTGTAGCGTGAGTTGCAGAAATATGCATTTTTACAGAGCGTGTATAACAAAAAAAAAAAAAAAATTACAACTGGATCAGAAGAAATCAAATAAGAACAAATCATTACACGACCGTTTCAAATTGCTTCATTGATCGTTTTTCTACAGTTGCATTTAATTCAATGCTTTGAAGTTTTACAATGAGGCTGCAAAATATTTTTAGAAATGGTCTGAATAGTGTTCATTAAAATCTATTCACTCAAAGGAAGAGGAATCGGAAAATGTTTAGTAGAGCGCAGAAATGAGTGTAATGATGTCAATTATCATTACACATACACACACACACATATATATAATGTGAGTAAAATTATATATAAATTGCCAAAGTCCATTAACTTCGCAAAAATCTGATTATAATAACAATCTGAATTATTTTTTTTTTTAAATTTTTTTCATAATATCACTTTGATTTCCATGTAGAATCTCTCAAAATACAAAAATAATCTATATGTGAAAAGATTTATTTCATACTTTTTGAAAGGTAAATATTTTCCTTATATTATTTACTAGTCACCTTTGGCAACCATTTGAATCGACAGAGTGTCATTTAGATCCATTTCTGGTATGGTAGTTTTAAAAACTCTCTCAGAAAAGTATTTTTTAAAAATTTTGTTAGTCTTGTAACTCATACTAATTAAAGTGCTTTACATGATTAGATTCATTGTGTTATACGCTTCACTAATTTTCTATTTATTTCACCTAAAACTTAAGGATTAGTTTTGAAAGGTAAGTGCTTAATCTTCAAACAACCCGTTAAGATGCTTGCTGCATTTCTATTCGCATTCTTGAATTTGCACATTCCTAAAAAATATAAGGGCAGAAGAAAGAATCACTTAACATTCACGTTTGAAATGCATTACCGAAAGTATTTCACATTTTAACCCGGAGGCAGCGGTGACCTGGTAGTAAGGTCTCGGCTTCGGAACCGAGGATTGTAGGTTTGAGGCCCGATTCTAACGAGGAACCACCGTGTAAGTGGATCTGGCCTACGTTAAATCTGTCGGGGGCCAAATGTCCTCCCGTTGATGTGGTGCGGTAGTTTGGTGAGGGGGATGCCAGCTCAGGTGTTGTTATCGTCATCTGACCACGGTTCAAAATGACGAGGTCCGTCCCAAAATAGCCGTAGTGTTGTTTCGAAACGGGACGTTAATATAACTAAACTAAACTCACAATTTAACTCTTGGCATTCTAAAAAGTAATTCTATGCAAAAATTTTCGGCTAACTCAAGGGCTTGCTTATATATATATACGAAAAATCAATCTACATCTTCTTATCATCATTCTTTAGGTATTTTTTAAAAATAAAACGTTAAAATAAGGCTCTGTCTTGAATGATGAGTGAGAGTTACCATCCGAATGCAAAGGGTTTATAATATATCAAAGAATTATTTAATAATAATAATTTTAAAAAAGCAGCGTACTTCGTCGAAGAAAACTAATGCCGTTAAGCAATATTATAAAAAGGGTGAAAAATGCTCGCTTAAAAAAAATCACAATTCTGAACTTAAGTGTTGAGTATAAATTCCAGTGTTTCAAAAATTTTAATAGGAACTTGTTCACCATCACTGCATATTTTGAGCAAGCTAGTAAACGTGGGGAGTAAATACTTCGGATTGTACTTTCAGAATTTAGTTTTGTGTTTTATAGTTTAGAAGGAAAAAAAAAAAAAAAACGTTGTTATCAATGTTATTATAATGTATTATGAATGTTATTTTAATGTATATGAATGTTAAAGTTTTTTTTTAAAGACCAACTGGAAATATAATTTTATGCAGAACTATAATTTTACAATTAGTAAACACATGAAATTTCAATTATTTTTAAATAGTTCGTTTTTCAGTTCTATGCTTGCGAGAATACTGACAGTCAGACGATGAATCCTTTGATGGATTTGCATCAAATTTTGATGGATTTGATTTCAAATAAATCTTTGCAGACACTGAAAACATAATTAGAAAAATTATTAGTATATAAAATTTAGATCCTTAGTATTATAGTGTATTATTGTAGATCGAATTAAAAAAGAAACACACACACACATTTTTGAAAGAAAAGAATATCCAATGACAATGATGTGGGGGTTTGGGGGAAGCTCCTACGCTTGGTTGCCTTTTATCTTCCATTCAACTAAATTGACGGATGAGTACCAAATAAGATATGTTGAGCATAATATTGATTAATCCAAAAGGTGAGAGTTTTAACACAATTTAATTTAATGAACTAAGGTGTAACTGTGAGTAAAAAAAGAGAAAGAGATAATCTTCCTTGCTGCTTTAAGTAAAGCTTTTATTTTAGTCCGAATTGCATTGGCAAATGGCGAAGGTTCATCATGCCGGTTTGGTGCGAGTGTGGGTCTATGGTGCTTACCCTGGGTCATCTCCGGTTCCTGTTGCTTTTTGGGTTGTAAACTAGTATTTCGTGTATTGCCATGTTTTTATGGGTATCTAATTTTTGGTAATATTTGATAGCTAGTTTCCTGAAGTGATCTTCGAATGAAGTTAACTGGAGGTATTTTAAAATGTTTTTATTTCTAATATACCAAGGCATCTTTGAAATTTTCCTGGCAGTGATGTTTTGCAAAGCTTTAAGTGTTTTGATATGGGTTTATTCTGAAGCCCCCCAAATAGGGAAAGCATAATTAATCAAGGGGCACAGTAAGGACTTGTAAAGCAAAAGTTTGTTTCTTAACGAGAGTTTTGAGTTCCGGCCCAGGATTGGATACAATGCACCTTTTACTTTTTTTTTTATTTGGTCCTAATTTTTTCGACATGGGGCCTGAAAAAATAATCCCCAAATGTTTATTGAGTGACCGTCATCTGCTACTTGTTTCTTGATATTTCTTAGAAATCGGTTGTATCCCATTTCTCAGCACAGTTATTCTGCTAAAATTCATAAAACATATCTATATTTGCTAACAATGAAAATGAATTTGCGTGTGTCTGTATTTCTTTATCTATATGTGCTTGTGTTTGTGTATTGCCTCTCTGTAGGCCATTTGACCTAGAGGCACTAAGCTTGGCACATATATATTTTGAAGGATGAGAGTGAGCACCTAGATAGGTTGGATTTCAAAGCCGGATTTTGAAATTTTAATTAAAATCATAAATAAAAATTTAGCAGGAATTTAACTTTTTCTTTCAGGGAATTAATAAAAATATTATGACGCAAAATTGGTTTTAGCATTAACTTAAAATTCGTAAAATTGTCTTTTCGATGATAATGCTTCCTTTACATGTATGCATTAATTTTACTTTTAATACATTTTCAATTCTGTTCAATTTTTTAAAAATTATTTTTATTATTAATGTCATTATTCTATCTTGACATTTTTTCCCCGTTATTGATGATCAAGGCTTATCATTCTGCTTTTTTTTCCCCCCCTTCATATTGAGGAGGTTGCAGCATAATGCGTGCTTTGGACAACCCTTTTTTTTTTATAAATTTGTTATTCTTAAAATTAAGGTTTAATTTCAGAAAAAAATTGATGACGAAGAAATTTTAAGTGCATCCATTTTTAAAAACTGCTGCTGTTTCTTGTGTTTTTATTATATATTACTAGCTGGTACCCGGCGCGTTGCAGCCGCAGAAGAAATAATTTTGGAAATATCGTTCGAAATTTTAAAAAACTGTCTTGTTTAATTAGAAATGATAGTTATTTTCGAATCGGAAATAAATACGTTCATTGAAATGGAATGATATTTAAAGGAGAAGTGTCAATAATGTTTATTCTACTCTTTCTTACTTTCTTACTCAAGAGCTTTAGGGTAGGCAGTACTTTTTTTCCGTCTTCAGCAGAAACAAATAAATGTCTTGACTGTCCGACTCTTAAGCATCCAGCATACTACTGGTTTAGCGAAAAACATGGATTTTTTAGTTTCAGTCCGCGCATTTAAAGAGAAAATAATAAGTAGTCAAAGTTTTATCATGATCGGATAAGCGGTGCAACAGTGCATAAGAGACATACAGACAAGCATTCATTTTTATTTATATAGATGGAGATAAAGCTAGGGAAATATATTGCATGAAGATGTAAGACTTTTAAAATAATATAAGTTATATGTCTATCAAAATTTGAAGCTTAAAAATTTTTTAAGTCAAAATCCAAAACGTTAAATATTATATAATATTAAGTATTAATATTAATATTATATAATATTAAGTATTAATATTATATAATATTAATTATGCAAAATATTAATTTGTTTGAAATCTTTAATTCCAGCTTACCAAGTGATCGACAATTTAGCAACAGATAAAAGCTACACTGATATCCTACCCATGAAAAAATATATCTATTTGAAATCTACTTCTGTATCTGCAGCCGCCACAATAAAAATTTGTTATCTTATGCATGATAATGCACGTGCCAGATAGACAACATCTGGCCACAGATGAGTATTTAATGATAAAATATATTTCATATTGTGATTACAAAATTACTAGAAAAAATTACCACTGAACAATCGAATATTGATAAGCATTAAGAAAAATGGCGTGACTTCATTTTGATCGTAGTTCCCCATGATGAGAACTTTGCAGAATTTCAGAGCTTATCTTAGGAGCGTGTAGAAAAGGAAATGACGAAGCGGAACCGTTTGGAAGGTGATACTGACAATAATTACAGATGAATCGAGAATACCACAATTGTGTGAAAAAGTATCTTGTTTTATGTTTTTTTTTATTGTATATCTTCCTTTTTCTGGCAGGGGATTCATCGAATAATCGGAACTCCTGACAGATAGTTCGAAGAAATTTTGCTGACTTTTCTCTGATACATTAATGATGCATCAGATACATACATAAATGACGTCAACGGATACGTTTCTGCTTTGTATGTTTTAACTAAGTGACATAGGTTTGTTACATTTGATAAGATTAAAGGAAACTATGTATACACTTGGAAGTCTTACCACCTTATTAGAATTTATGGTAAAATGAAATATTTATTTTGCAATTAATGTTATTTAAACTCAAGAAATGAAATTCTTTAAAAATCAAATAAGTTTTGAATTTTCAAAAATTCTGTAATAATTATTGATGATGAAAATATTTCCGTTCTTTCTTATAATCCTTAATTTTAAGGGATAGAAATGTGCATTTAAAGGTAACATTTTTTGATTAATTAAAAATTAAGCAGAATTTCGAAGTCCGGTTAAAAACATCATTTTTATGATTTTAATTGGTATAAAAATATTTTTAAAAATTTGCAATGACAGATTTTATTGTTGTAAAAAAAATTCAGTTCCTTTTCAATTTTCACCACATAGTTTTTCTCCCATTTGATGCAAACTAAACAAGAAAACAATCAAACAATTTCTTTTAGCAGCGCAATTTATTTAAATATTTAAATGGCATTTCTGGAATTGTTGTATAAATTTCATACTTCGGAAAAATTTGATTACAGAAAATAGAAACGTTTTATTTTTTCTTATGTTCTTCTTCCTTTTTTTCCTTCAAATGTTGGAATGTCAAGAGAATGATTTTTGCAGAATATGATTCTTAGGAGCAAAGAACTACAAAATTTAGACTTCATCATTTTTTTCAGAATTAAATTAATTCATTGGAGCAAAATAAAATATTATTATTGACGTTTATTAAAAATTAATATGAAAGTAAGACTAAAAATTTAATTTTATGATGAATTAGAAAAATTTTCATTGAGTAAATTCTTCGAGATATTGCAGAAATTATGATAATTATTCTCTAGTGCACATAAGCTTTCGATTCCGATTGATTCTATTTTCTGTGTGTTTTTATTTTAATTATTCAATTGCTGCCCACTTTAAATTAAACTTCAAATGCTACTGGATCTGACAAAAAATTAGATACATAGAACAACGAACAGAGCTTCGTAAGATTTTTATAATAGTATGAATTATGTGACTATCAAAATTTGGAGCTTTAAAATATTTTGATAAAAAACTATTAAGTGATCTAGTTACATAAAATATCTAATTATAAAAATTCATGGAGCATTAATTCTGGTTAACTAGCTGACAACCAAATGTGGCTATTCTCTATTAATAATAAAAATGAATAATGTACGTGTGTTAATGTCTGCGCTCTATACCATTTAGCCTCGCGCTACTAAAGTGAATATGTATATACTAAAATATGTCTTGGAGAGCAATATTTTAAAAATTTTAATTAATTAAAAATTAATCGAGATATTTCCGTTTTCGCCCCACAACTCCCAACACTATCACTGCATTAAAATTATTTTTGCATCATCTTAAATTTCAAAGAATATCTTTTAAATGGTACCATACTTTTTGCCATATAATTTTTTCCCTGTTTTTATCAATTAAAAAACATTTTAAGTATATTTATAATAATATATTCCATTGTTGAATTCAAGTTGAAATATTTTTCACCGCTATTAAGAACGTCTCAACCTATCTTTTTTTCCCATTGTTAGTGATCAAGATAGGAAAATTCATCTTATTTTTCAATATTAAGCAGATTTTAGTATAAGGCTTGATCTTAATGAAAATTTTATAATGTTTTTTTCTGTATATAATCTTCAGATTCAACCACTAAATGAAATTTTTAAAAAATATATCCAGTTTCAAATACTGATGAGTATTTCTTTGATATAATGGAATTATAAAAGTGCAAACAAAAAATTAGGGAAATACATAGTACAATGAAAAGTAATCGTGAAACAATTTGAACTCGACATTTTGATGAATCTTTTTAGACCTCGCTGAGTTCGAAAAACAAATTTTTGGGAAATGTCCGTTTGTCTGCGATAAAGATAACTAAAAAATGCTTTTAATTAGAGGGATTAGACAGAAATTTGATATACAGTCTTAACATCAAATTTGCAGATTTCTATTAAATTTTGAATAACATCCGTTCAGAGGAAGTCCATCTGTCCAGCTGCTCGAATATCAGTTAAGATGGCTGCTACGAATTAAAGAGATAGATAGTAGACAGATAAAAATCGGTTCACAAATTTAACATCTATTGTGTAGACACCTGATAAAAGTTGAACCAAATCCAACAATAGGTTGACTGCCTGTCGGATTGTACTTTCAGAAATAAGTAAACACAATCATTCAAAAACGCAATGATTTAAATGTATCAAACTTGGTAAATCATTTTGTGATTACGAGTGTAATTTTATGTCAAATTTTTGTTTTAATGGGTAGAGAAAATTGTTTCTAAAACACAAATTCGATTTTTTATATTATTATACTCATGCCAGTTTAGTTCAGTTTAATTTAGTTTATTTATATTAACGTCAAATTTGAAAGCAACGCTAGGGCTATTTTGGGACGGGTCAGGTTAATTTAAACTCATGATAGGGATAAATCATTAAATAACTTGCCAAGGATACCACGATAGATATAATAAGAATGTTAAATCCATGCCAAAGGTTATTTTATAACTCTAGTACGCCAATGGATCCAAGGCGTACTATAATTATGGAATAAACGTCACTAACAAACTTTTCTTGCCAGATAAGTTTATTAGAGTAGGCGAGAAAGTTTTGGGGAGATCACCTCCGCTGGTTCAGTTAGAAAGCTTCATATAAGAATTGCTGCCTCATTCATATTTCATAGTTTCCTATGCTTCTTTTTTTTATGGCGATTAAAGTGTTTCGAGGTGAGAGAAAAAGAAAAGAAAGTAAGGAAAAGGAAAACCGAAACAAGGAAAGGTGCAATGAACGGTGTCAACAGAGACTTCCTTCTTAATTCTTTGATGAATATTTCGCTTCCCATGGGATTTGAATTCTAATGAACCGCTGCTCTCACAGAGGATCGAAGAAATTTAAGCTGAAGAACTGTAAATGTGTGGATATTTCCCACGAGAATGCTTTTTGTATTTTATATCAAAGTGATATGGTTAACAGCTGTTAGAAATAGCTTTATGATGGACATATCCTCTAAAAATTATAATTGTATTTTGACTGGTGCAAAGCAATACTGATTGAGGATGTTTAATAATGGTGGATAGAGTAGTGATTATTTATAATTTTTAAGCTTTTCAGGGTCATATTTTTTTTAGTGTTCTAATTTAAACTATGGTTTAGATCCTTAGTCTAGATCACCATGGAAATTCAACATAAAATGTGGTTTTGATAAATATATTTAAAATAGAAAACCAGAGAATTAGTCCTATACCTTCAACTGCTAGTCTGATTTCAAACTTTTTTTATTCGTGAAAGTTCAAGATCCATGATAATTTAGTCGTCAAGAATCACCTGATCTTTAGCATCTTTCAATTTTGCATGACAAATCTTTGGTAGAGTCCGAATCCTGACCAACTACAACGATTTCATGAATTAATTTTGGCACTTTGCAAGCATTAATACAGGTTAGCATGCTCTATACATAATACGATACATTGACTACTCCAATCCACCGAAAGGCACACGGAAAAACATGAAGGACCGGACAGCCCCAACCACAACTTTAGAACTTTGTGTGCTGGGAAACCTTGTCTGTCTTTGCAACAACGACTGCCGGAAACTTTGGTTGAGTCCTAGCCATCACTGGTCAAAGTACAACACTTCCCTTAGAAAGTACGTCCCCTCATCGATGGGAGAAGTCAGACCGCCCCCTTTTAGTGTGCCCACAAAAGTAGCGAGAACCAACCACCATGCCAGAAGATTCACAAACTCAATTATAAAAGTTGTTGACGAATTCGACTGACTAATTCAGAGTGTGTTAGCTAGAATCAAGAGGATGAAAAATTACCATGCAACATAAGGTTGCAAATTGCAATTAGTCGATGAAAATCCCCGAAGAAGTCAAACGACAGAGCTGGTCATCTAGGGGATGCGGCAGATGCTATGCACTGGAGCCCCGCAATACAGGGGAGTGGGCAACATGATAAAGAACTAAAACAAAGTTTTGAACGGTAATAGCGGGATGGAAAGAAGAGAGGAAGAAAAATAACTGGAACAATCAATAAAAACAATTTTGTAATTTATGAATTTTACAGATATATTACAGTTTAGTCCAAGTGTGCTACTTTTTATCAACATAAAATACGATCATTTACCTCAGCTACTAGATTAATATGCATATATTACTTTGAAAATTCATATAATAATGCTTAATTTTGTTAAATCTAATCATGCTCATGCCAAGGAAATGGGGGCAGCGGTGGCCTGGTGGTAAGGTCTCGGCCTCGGAACCGAAGGGTTTCAGGTTCGAGACTTGATTCCACCGAAGATCCATCGTGTGAGGGGGTCTCTTGCACGTTAAATCTGTCAGGCCAAACGTCCTCCCGCTGGTGTGGAGAGGGGGGTGCCACTTCAGGTGTCGTCCTCGTCATCTGACCGTGGTTCAAAATGACGAGGTCCGTTCCAAAATAGCTCTCGTGTTGCTTTAAACGGGACGTTAATATAACTAAACTAAACTAAGCCAAGGAAGTGTCCTTCCGGGTGTCAAGACTAGAATAATTGATCGAAACCTTCACGCAATTTATGTTTCTTGTCACTCTTCTAATTTATTAATTTATGACACCGCTTCCAGCAGTATGTATAGTAATTTTGTTTGGATATTGCTTATTTCCTGCATCTGCAAAAATATAGGGAAATTCTTCAAAAGCATTTAAACATTACTCTTAAATGAGTATGCGACACTCGTTGAGAAGCAAAATGGATAAGGGTTAAAGCAGGGTGTATAATGTTTAAGCAAATTTGTTTGTCTAGAAGCATTTATTGATACAAATAACAATAATACGGTATCTGAAGCTAAAAATCTATTGGATTTAATACAAGAATACATTTATTTACATACAATACATTTATTTTATGTTTAACAGGGGGGTTTAGGATATTATCCAAAATTAACACCATCAATAAACATTTTCAAGTATAAAATTAAAACTGAAATCCAAAATTTAAACCTTTTACTCATTTTTAGACGACGCGAAAGCGATTGGATATAATTTGAATCTTTCAGATCATATTCCTGAAAAACGAATTCGAAAAAGAGAAAAATTATATTTCGATACAGCAGAAGGTGAAATTGCAGAAAATCTGGTTGAAGAATTTAGATGTTATTTTTTAAACTCTGTAACTGATACTGTTATTGTGCAGATAGGATAGATTTAAAAGTATTTCAACTTAATCACTGATATAAGTATTTAAGAAATCATGAATTAGAAAAATACCGAAAACTTTATAACGTTTTATATTGACGATGTAGATGAAAACCTAATACAAGTCATTGTTTTGATACAGTATTCGATTTTGATTGGGCAGGATGTAAATACAGATCAATACATATTACAATATATACTAATTAATAATTATAAAGATTTATTTCTAAAAGTATTAATTAATGTAAATGTAAAAATTGACTTAATCAGTGTATGCACAATGGGGATTGTCATTTTCAAAACTGCATGAAAAAAAAATGAGATATTTTATTCTCAAATAAAAAAAAAGGAATTAAAACAATAACTGAAGTACTTTTGTTTTTACTGACCTTTTAAATAAGTAAGTTTCTCTGGTGCACCCTGCATTAATTATGTATATTTATGTTTGTGAGATTTTATTTGTGTTTACTTGCTCAAAGACACATAGACAAAAAAATAATGTCTACACTCCTTTCAAATTTTTTTCCAATTTTTAACAGAAATGTATGTAAGTAATTCTAAAATAAAATCTTCATCAATATCCTCGATGCATTTATAGCTTATTAAAATCACAAATAACTTGAAGCATAGATGTAGTCAAAAATAAGTATTTTCTGACTCTGAAAGATCTCAGAAATTCGTTGACATTTTATAATTAAAACACTTTCTAGATTTATACTTAGAGTAAGAGAAAGTAAGAAAATACAGAACAATGCGATATCCAATAACGCTTATATTGTTGAAAACAATGCTATATCCTAAAATATAATAGTTGTCAAAATTATTGATAACAGCAAGATTTAATCAAATGGTGCATTGTTGAACATTTATTGTTTGTCAGAGAAAAACAAAAAACTAATTAGAATGTAAAAATGCATTTGTCAATACGCAGTCTAATCTGAGATCTGTAAATAGAAACTCCCTTTGCATAATATTTTGGAACTTACTAATAAAAATGGAATCAAAATTATCCTGGTCACACGACTCTGGTTTGGAGTTAGAATAGCATTTTTTTAGAATTGGGACATCATTTACTTTTGGTCAACTCTAAAATATTTGGATAAACTTTTGGAAAAGAGCCTCAAAAAAGGAACAAATTCTTCAAAATCTCAAGCTAAAATCTCAGAAAATCCATCAACAACTGTTTTAGCAGATGATAAAAAGAGAAAATCAACTACAATTGAAGTAGATCATCCAGTAGATTATAAATCAGTTCCTATCGAAACACTCATGGACAGAGAAATAACAAAACTCACCTAATCATTCCACAGAAATTGAAATTTAGAAAAACTGGCCAGACATTACCTTAAAAGCAAGAGAAAAAAAAATCGAAATTGTATCAACTTGGAATACATCGAAATCCAAAGTACTGTCTCATCAAAATACTGCTAAAATACAACAAAATACTATAGTATTGAAACATTCAAGAAGACTCCAAATTTTAAAAACAAGGAAACTTCCCCAAAAAAAATTATAATAATGATGATGGAAAAAAACTCACAAAGCAAAAAACAATTTTTTTTTAAAGAAATTCATGCAACCAATGTCTATCTAAATTCAAAATATTATTGAATCCAGTTCAGATTCATCTCACATAAACTTAAACAAAATAAAAATTTAAAAAACGCAAAAATTAGAGCGAAATCAATTCTTTGTAACAGTTCAGAAGTCTAAAGTCATCCTAACTTGTCACCAGAGCGATGTGTGCAGCTCAAAAACCTTTTTTTAAAAAAGAGGGAGGGGGGAGTCGAACTATTATGATAGAATAATATCTATTCTGCATTTACTCTAAATATATTTTTTTTTTGTTTGTAATTGTTTTTAAAAAAATTTCTTTTATCTGTAATAATTTTTTGTCTGTGATAATTCTTTACTGTGATATTTTTATACTGTGATATTTATAAGCTTATCTATGATATTTTTGTCTGGGATATTTATAAGCGTATCTGTGATATTTTATTTCTGTAATATTTATTTTTTAGCTTTTTTTTCTGTGATATTTTCTTTTTATTTTCCTTCTGTGATATCTATTCGTGAGCTTTTCTTTCTGTGATATTTTTTACTTGTTCTGTGATATACATAAGCATTTCTGTGATATGTATATAATATTTGTTTTATTATGTTGTAGAATATTTAATTATATATAACTATATTAAAAATATTTAAAACTTAAAAGAATATTACAAAAAAATTAAAACTTGAAATGTCTATAAAATGATTTAATGTACGTTTTTAACGTAATAAATACATATAAAAAATACGAACGTCTCAATTATTTAATGTTTATACAATAATTTCATTTATATTATGTTTGAAAAATGCAAATCCTTCATGGAGTAATAAACTAATCATATATATCCTATTGATACATACATCAGAAGTATTTAAATAATTTTATACTGAAATTAAAATTGTTCGCTACCATTTTTCATACTTTATTTATCAAATAAAATTTTTTATTGATAGATTATATCATCTGTCGAATTTTGAGAAGAGTGTCTTAACTTGCAGCGTAAAATAGATATAATGCTTTAAACCAAATTAGAAATAAATAGTAAGTTGAATATAAAAAGGAGAACCAAAAAGAAAGAATGAAGGAATCCGGCTTGAAGTCTATTTTAAGAGTCACTCTCAGACAGGGATTCAAACCAGGGTTTTTTCTGTGAAGGGTCTGACTTTCATTCCAAACTATTGACCCCTCGGGCCCAATATGAAATAGTATCATAAAATCAAAGACAATAAATTGCACAATAATAAGTAAATATTATTTTAAAAACATTTTAATCACAACAAAATTGAATCAAACCAAACTACGAAAAGATCCTTTAATCATAAAACAATTAAACATCAATCTATACTTATAATCAAGCTCAATATGTGTGTGTTGGCGCTCTACAGATCAGACCGTTCCACCTAGAGCTGCCAAATTTTGCATGCGTATAATTTGGACACCGGGAATGTGCACCTGGGAGCGAGTTTTTCGAATTTTTAATTAGAATTATAATTAATTAAAAGATAGGCGAAATTTTGGTGGTTTCCAGCGATAACTTCTAAAAATATTATTGCACAAACGTGATTTTTACATTAAGTTAAAGATTAAGAAATTAGCTTTCTAATGGTACCAGTATTTTAACAGAGAAATTAAATTTCTATTTTTAATGAAGTTTTAAAGAAATATTTTAGCCATATTTTTCAACACATGACATTTTATATTTATGGAATAAAAATCACATTTTATATTAATGGAATGAATACAAAATGTGACATTTTCCACATAATTCCACAACAGCTGATTGCAAATCAGAGAGGTTTATAATACAATGAGCAAAGAATCGTAAGACTTCTATAATAATATGAGTTACGAGGCTATCGAAGGCTGAAGTGTAAATATATTTGGCTGATAAGTTATAAAGAGAACAAGGTGCATAAGTATTTAATTGAAAGTTTTAGAACGCATTACTCCTGGTGAACCAGCTGGTCACCAAAGACGGCTAGAAGTTCTTGTACTCAGGTTATAAAGAAGGTCGGCTCTGATTTCCAAATCAAGATGGCGTTTCTAAAAAAAAGTACTGTGCGTTATACATTATAAAAAAGTTGTAATATATATTATATATAAATACTCTATATATTATATATAGAATATTATATGTTCGAATCGTGGGGTGAATTCAATGTAATCATAGAAAGTTTAAATAACGATCTACATTAATGCTCCTTTTGATTCCAAAAAAAAAAAAAAAAATGAACTAAAATCTTACAATATTTTCTAATATCGCTTATAAAATAAAATCATGGGTGTATAATGTCACCGTTTGACTCAAATGCCTTATTCTTGATCAATTTGCTTTTTTTTTTTTTTTTGAACTCCCAAACCTTTCTAGGAAATTTAAATAGTCAGGATTATATTCTCGACTCCCCAAAATTGTTAACCTGTGCTCGTCCCTGGACTTAGGGCATTCTGGAACGAGGAGATTCATCAAAGTCTCAAGTTGGTTGAGGATCACAATACTTTTCTTATTTATGTGTCACAAATCATAAAGTTTTTTTTTCAGTGAATGCACATTTCATATGTATAAAACAGTAATATCTCAATCTAATATAACAAGTTTATCTAATCAAAAATGAAAATAATTTAGAAAACACTTGACAAGAAAGAGAGTAGACATAACAATATTGTTTTTCCTCTTCGAACTTTTCTTTTAAACGATTTTTCAAATTTCAATAAAAAAAACTAAGGTTTAATTTTCCTTAAGAAAGCTAGATCTAGCAAGAAAACAGACGTTGTTTCAAACCCTTTACAGAAAAAAAAAAAAAAAAAAAAAAAAGCTGTGGTCTTTTTTATCAAGTTATTGCCAAAAGCATGAGTCGGAATTTTGGGCTCCAAGTCGTCTGCATCTACAATTAATCGTGGGTCACGTGATCTGAGCAAGTTCTAAAGAAAAGAATACTGGGCGCGCAGACGAAAACCACCAAAAAGTTCCGTTTTTCTCAGATTCCGAAGGTGATTGATCTTCAGTGCGGTTTGTAGTGATGTAGATAATATTATGCAAGCGGTATTTCCGTTCAATTCGTCACACATTACGCTCCATTCATTTGCTTATAAACTGATTGATGTTGTCCTATGTTTATTCATAATCGAAGTAAACAAACGTTCCGAACATGTGGGCTGGAATCGCATTCTGTTTCATTTTGGTATCTTCCCATGCAATTCTCAAAGTAGATTGCGCACCTCTTCCGCAAGATAAGTTGCCATCCAAAGAAATGGTAAGTTGCTCCATCTTATTAAAAAAATGCATCGAAAAAGCCGAGTCTGTAGAAATTTGCTTGTTGATATTATTTGACACTGTGGCATCGCCAAGTAAATCATCTGAATGGTTTTCTCCATCCTATGATTAATTTATGGCTTGTTGTTCCTAATTTTAAATAAGGAATGTAAAATAACTACTTGATGCACCATCATTTAAATTTTTAAATAAAAAAATTACATTAAAACATATCGCATGTAAAATATTTATATAATTGTCATTTTTCTTTATATTAAACTTTAAGCTGAGGATAATTAGTACAAAGAAAAAAAAAACATAAAAATAATGTAAAAAGCATTTGAAAAAATATTTCAAATTTTAAAATGCTATTTCCATTTGCTTTAGAACTTGAAATATGTTTTTTTTTAATTTATACGGAAAAAATATAGACATCTTCAATTTAAAAAAATAAACTAGAGGAATAAAAATTTATGAAACTCACTTTTAAAAAGATTCGATTCATCAATGTAATATTGTTTAATAATACCATTACATTAATGGTATTTATAAATAAATCTTTCCTTTTCCCATAAGATTTAATAACTGTAAAAATTATTTTAAATGCTAGTTTTTCTTGATTAGAAATTTTTTTGACCCGTTTTTAATTACATTGTATCTTAAAATTACAAATAATTTTTTTCTGCTGCTTAAGAAATTTTTTTTTGTTATTTTCCTTAAAGAAAAGCATTAGAATTTTTCACAATTCTCCTATAGTTAATAGCATGGAATCACATTTCTGATAAGAGAGTTTATAAACTTTAATAACAAATAATTTAAATTTAATTAGAATACTTTATATTATTGATATGTCAATTGTATTTTTTGGATTATTTTTGTATTTTGAGACAGAAAAACTTAATCCAAGAATTTTCAATCACAATATGTTAAATAATGTGTGAGCATTTGTTGATGAATTTGTAATTGTTATATACAATAAAAGAAAAAATATTAATGAACATTCGTTTTCAATAAACATTAACATAAGAGCAATTTTGTTCATTGAAATGTTTCCCATTTGCAGGTATAATTTTAAGATTCACATAATGTCTGCTGTGAATGTTTTCTAAATCATTCACTTTCTACAGTTTATTTTTTAAATATTGGGCAGGTGCATGCGAATATTGATCACCTGGGTTCTACCAGGTAATAAATTTTGAGCAGAAAATAGAACGATATATTAATTCTAAATAGGCTATTGATAAATCATCAATTCATTTGGGTATTTCTAACATTTTAATTTTTCTATATTTTTTTAATTGGAAGCGTATTTGTAGCACAGTGTTCCAATATCACAAACAAAAACAAGTCCGAAAATTAAAAAGAAATCTTTTAATAAATTTTTTGCTATTATTCAGCTGCTCTTTTCTACTAATTTAATATAAAATTATCTCTTTTTTATGTTAAATTTTAGTGATTTTTTTAAAACCTTCAATATCTTTAAAGTCCCTTTGAGACAAAATAATCAAAGTCTTCATTATAATCTCGTAACGCATTTACAGATTTTCGCCTTCAATACAGAAAAAGAAAATATTTCAATTGGTTATTTTATTCCGGTCTAAGAATTATCGCAACTATCACAATAATATTTTAGCTGTTTAAACCTTTTAGCTTTGACGAATAAATTACAACCTTTACCTTTTCTTTTTATCTTGTAGTGTGGTTTTTTTTCAGATTTTAATGTTTAGTTGAATTTTTCAAGCTCATATGAAGAGAATAAAGTATCAGCTTAGTAAGGAAATAAATTGCACTTGCTGTGGAAGAAATAAACTGCTGTAATAGTCTCACCAAAACTTTCTCCGATTTTCTCTAATAAACCTGTCATGCCAGAGAAGGGTCTTGTAATAATTGTGTGTATTTTACAAGGTACTGACATACAATAATTACGAAATGTTAACTTTTGGCTTGGATTTAGCATTGGTACTTAATCTATCATGTTATCCTTATCGAGTTATTTGGTGATTAATACCTGACATGCGGTTAATAGTATCCGAATCAATTGTGTACACGTTTTCTCAAACAATTGAAGCAAAGATTTTATACAAAACTGCACTTGTAGTCACAAAATACCACAGCAAATTGGCATATTTAAGACACTGCATTTTCGAGCTATCACTTTAACATGCTTCTGAAAATATGGACCAACATAAATTCAATCCCTTATTGAATTCGTCACAAATTTTGACATGTGTCTATAAGATTTTGAATCTGTGTACCAAATCTTATCTACCTAATTCTCTTCGTTTTGCAGTTAACGTGTTAATTTATATTCGAATGCCAAACTGACGAAATTGCTTTCAACAGATTTTTTCGAAACTTGAATGAAATCTTCAAATTGGTGTAAAAACAATAGAAGAAATATTATATTTTTCAAAAATGTGTATTTTGAATTGAGAGAAATATTAAAAGTAGAGATTCGTCAAAATCTCGACTTCGAATTATTTAACAATTACCATACTTTCTCGATACTGCTCATACGAGAAAAAAAGGCATGACATCACACCTGACTGTAAGAAATTTGTCGATTACATGATATACTTAATCGCTTTCATAACTCAAAATAAGCACATTTTCTTATATGATTTCCTTTTCAGAATTTTCCCATCAATTGGTATGAATGAGAACGATTTTTTTTAATGTGATGGAATGAAAATAGCCTACCAAAAGCAGATATATGGTTCTCAACAGTTGTTAGGTGATAAGCAATGATTTCAAAGGCACACTAAACCTTCCTTTTGGACAGCGCTTCGAGTTTTTTTTCGATTTCAGATTAATGTTTTTTCAAAACATTACGGATTACTTCAGCAGATTATTTTACGTCTGTTTTATGATTTTAGTACTGTAAAATCTTTAACGAACGCTTCTCATAACATATTACGCCATCGATAAAACCAGATTACAAAAAATTATTTTACAACCCACCTCCGAAAAAAAAACATATTGGGTAGATATTTCAAATTAAGGAAACTTCCGCAATTAACTAACTTTGGCAATTAGCTTGTTCTCCTGTAATAACAACTATTTATAATTTTGGTTAAATTTTTTGTGCGTAACACGATGTTTATAATTCTTACAATAAAATATTTTGAAGTACTAAATTATGACAGACATAATGCCGCGTTATATCAAAACCTAATTTTACATTTGTTCTAATTATTGTGTACATGATCATTTCTAATGGAATCGAAATCAATGTCATAATAGTGAAATTAAAAACTTAAGTCTCTAGGTAATTAATCAATTTTAAATTGCCTGTTGTCTTTCGTCCTTTTGATTTGATTTTGATTTTGTCCCCTTTTTGATTCTTCATGTTAAGACTAATTAAAGTAAAATAATAAACAAAAGTTTTCTTCCTTAGCTTTCAATAACGTAAAGAAAATTACGTGATTATATTTTTCACGAAATAATGAAAATGGTTTGAATTTCAGAGCTGCAATGGAATTTACTGTTGAAAATTAGGCTAAATAAATATAATTATAAAATTGCTGAATAGACAATTTTTTAAATTTTGAAAGTGTTTAAAAATAATTTTGAGCGAGAATACTTTCAGAAAATATTGCGAAAGAAATTTAATAATCTGCGTAAATTTCAATTAATTAAAATTCCAATTAAAAATTTAAAAAAATCGCTTGGAGGTGCATTCTGCAGAGCATATCTAGGCCTAATTTGATAGCTTTAGGTCGAACAACAAAATACATATACACATTCATTTTTATTAAAAGCAGAGAGAATACAAGAACGCAATTATTATTATTTTTTTTAATTTGAAGAGCTTTGCCTGTAAATCATTGTAGAAACTCTGGAAAATTTTTATAATTAAAAATGGGGATCTCTTTAAACTGTTAGCTTCTTTTTTCCTTTGGGTCAATTTCTACTAATAGATCTAATAAGTATGTTCTATTTTTAACAATAGTTTAATTTTTATAAGTCAAATGTGTATATCTGGTTTGCCATTAGTTGTGGTTAGAATATCATTTAAAATTTCATTCTTTCTTTTTCAATTATAAGAATTGATTAATTCTTCAACTTCTTCCTTATCTGAAATAGTAGCCTATTGTTTCATTTTTCATTTTTTTATTATAATGAGATCGATGATTTGAAGCGTATCTTTTAGGAAATGAATTGGAAACAATAAAGATAGTTCATATGCATAAAATTGCATTTTGAATTTGACAAAGCTTATTATTATATGATCTAAACGCAAGCACAATCAAATAATAAGCATCTATATATTTTAAAATAAAATGAATAATATCAAATTTGTTGTAAAGAATGAAGTAAGGCTTTCGAAATAGTATAACGTTTTTAACAGTCATTAATTTTTAAAAATTTAATTTAAGCTTCATATTAAAGTCGTTTTATAGAGTAGGACAAAAACATTTGAAATAAATATACTGAAAATTCTTATCTGGCATGGAAGCTAAAGCCATATAAGTTGCTGCCCCCGTCATTTAATCATGGTTCAACTTTATGAAATTCATTTTAATACAGTCTTTTTATTGCAAAAAAATGGATGTGAATTATAACCAAAATTAATATAAATACAGTGAATGAATATGAATGTCCAGGAAAGAAAAACCTACAATGCTATGAAAGACACATTTTCCGGAATAACACTTCAAAAAGCTGTGTCGACTGAATTTACTTCCGTAGTCGATTTAACATCTTATAATTCATGATCTTCATTAGATAAATTATTACAACTTTGCTGCATTTATTATTGACCAGCCGATTTTGGGACTCTTTGATTTACCTAGAATGTTGTGTGTGCTTAATTTCAATTAAATGTTGTATGCATAACGTCATCTTTATTATTCACCCAACAAAATATTTTTAAAGCTTGTTACTTTAAAACCTTATACCGGTTGCTGTGATATTGAATTTGTTTATTGCATGAATAATTCTTCCCTTATAGAATCGAGTTCTATTCTTAAAAATTTAAACGGCCTCTAGACAGCCAGATTAAATCTTGTAGTAGCCTTTAGATAATGTAAACCTTGGAAATCCCTTTCCGCATCTCTAAGTTCCAACGCCAAAAATTGTTTATGGGTTTTAAACTTCTATAAACGAATTTTTATTTATCAAATTCTGGTGGATTATCAAATTATTTAATTATGGGTCTCTTTCGAGAAAGACGAATTCAGTATTTCGCATGTAAACAAATTCAATTTTAAACGAAATAATAAAAAAGGGGAGGGGGAAGGGGAAGGGTAGAAAAAAAGAAAGTAAACCCTTTGAATAAAATCACAATACTATTTAATTATCGAATAATAATTATATTCAAAAAAAATTTAAGTTTTTAAGCAACATAATATAAAACGTGTAAAAGATAATTAATTAGGAACATTAGAATATTTTTTAAATATTTAATCGATATTTGATTTTAATTGGAATCAGTTTCGCCCTTGTAAATTAAATGCAGAATACAACTATTATTCACGAAAAATATCGCAACAAATATATCAAAATTTCGAAAGACATTGTAAAACATTTATACAGTTATTTACTTTGCCTATTTTATTATTCGGCTTTGGTTGGAGTGCTCATTAAAAGAGGAGTTTTGCAAATTTCTTTTTTCTCCAACGAAAAATTTATCAAAAGTTTAAAGCTTCACTTTAATACATTTGAAATAACTTATCCCTCTATAGCCATTTTGAATATCACTTTGAAATTAAAATTAAAGGGAGCAGCTTTACAGTGACAATAATTTTACTTCCGTAATTTTTTTCTAATTTAATTAATTCTTTAGAATTATTTTAAAGTATATTTTATTGCAATACTTTTTGTTATTTTAATTTCTGGAATTATATTCTCGCACATTGCAAAGATATGAAATATTTTTTGAGCATATTATTATTTCTTTATTATTAAAAGCAAACTTTAAAAAATAAAAATATGCGAATCAAGTCTGAGACAATATCTTAGACAATGTTTAAGGTTTGAAGTTCGAATTTTTTAAACTCTTTATACACTAATAATACTTTAAAATATAATCTAAATCATTCTGATAACATCCTAACATAACTATTTTTTTTTCTCATGCATTCGGAAAACGAGTGAAATGGCAAGCAATAAATATAAACCTAAGCAAAAATTCAAACTCTTCAATATTTAACAAAATTATTTTAATTAATTAAAAAATTCCCTCTTCCCCGGTGTTATTCTGCATTAAAACTTACTTAACCCTTAAATGAATGAATTTTTATTTTTAATTAATAAAATTTGGAATCAGTTGAAAAAAAACAACATATTTAATAAAAAAAATGCAAAAAAGCACCATAGGATTTTTTAAAAAAATGCAAAAAAAAAAACCCACCATAGGATTTTTAAAAAAACTTTTCATGGAAAAAAAAACCATATTGATGCATTCCTACCTCATCATGAATAATCATTCCTTGGGTTACACAAATCTACTGTGTACAAAAATATAATATCTCAAACATAAATAATATTCTCCATTATAATTCAAAATGTGGTATATATTATAATTCATCTCATTATAATTCAAAATTATGGTATGATTATTTTTAGCACTTTAGTATAAGGAACATTGCATTGCTACATTATCACTGTATGGTAACCTTACATAATGGAAATTTACACTTCAACCTGTATGAAAATATAGGCCTGTGATTAACGCCGTCTTTTCGTACATCCATAGAGAGCAAAGGTTGAGATGTCCCTCTAGATTTAGTGAACTCATGTAGAACCGATTTTGCATATTGATGTATATATTTATTTTACATCACAAAAAAGCTACCTTTCTCCGTTCATAAATTTATTCGTATATGTAAAAATATAAATACTATGCCACTCTTACTTTGTTTCTGTTCGATAACAATTTTTCCTGCATGTTTTTATTACTTTTTATATAAATGGATGTAATTCGTATCACCTTACGAAACGAAATTGTACTCAAATACCGTGACAACAATTAAATTTGTCCCAGATAAAGAAATAAACTGTTAAAAAAACCTAGTTGTGTCCGGAAACTATAAAATAGTTTTGGTTAAATAAAAAGAAAATACTATTCAAAGGTTGCTGCATAAAGAAATATGAGGTTTCAAAGGTGCAATGTACACCACTATGCATTGATCTATATCACTATGCATTGAAGGGTTAAAGATGCAAGAACAGAAATTTAAAAATCGATGACAAAATAATGTTGTAAATAAAGAGTTACTTTTTTTAAATGAAGGTATCCGAACACCTTCGGAGCACTTTTTGAATAAAATATGGTGTAGATATACCTGGACCATATTTCTGAGTTTCTCTGAGAACAACCTTAAGGATATTCAGTTATTCTGTAAAACCTTCGTTATTATAGGCATAAATGCACCTAAGATTCTGAGGATTCATAGCTCAACAAAGACATGTTTAGGTGCAAATTTCCACAAAACACCGTTAAACTGGCATTTTGTGTCTTTCTGTGCAAAAAAATTTCTATATTCTAAAACTAAATTCGTGTTTATACACGTTTTTAGCATGTTTTTGGTTCTTAAAATTGGCCTTTCCGCTTTACTGATTTAAATGTCCCGTTTTACTGATCATGACGAAAATATTAATATCTTGACTTCTAATTAATGTAAAGACAAAAGTAAACCTGTTTTTTATAGCTCAAATACTAGTCTATCCAATATTTGAAAATTGCCACTTTTTGTGAAAATCTATCTTTTTAACATGTTCGGATACTTTAAATTTCCCTTTCATTTTGTTAGGAAAAATTCATGAAACAGTATGGATACATCGAATCGGGCCCGGGTGATGCAGATGCTCTCTACACAGTGGAGGGATTCAAGAAGGCCATTCAGCAGATGCAAAAGTTCGGTGGCCTGCCACAGACTGGTGAATTAGACGAGGCCACGCTGAACTTAACCAAAACACCGCGGTGTGGAGTCCCGGACGTCATTCAACATCACCGGAGCAAGAGATACGTTATCGGATCAGGCGCATGGAAAAAGAGGAATATCACTTACTTGTGAGTTTGCTACATATTTAACATTTATGTATTTATAACAAATTCATGGTTGTTTTATCATGTGGGAACATGATCCTATTTTAGTTAGGAGGTTATGAATAATTTGAAAGCAACAAATAATTGAATCTCGAAATCGCGTAGGCAATAATCATTAACATCTTTTATTCGCATTTACTTTTTTACCCTCTTTTACCAGTATTGCATTACTTTATTTTGAAGTCGGCTTTCACTGTATAGCTTTCGAATTATCTATCGTCTGCTGTTGTAGTTTTTCTCTTGGAAATCACAGAGCAACTCGCGCAACGTTCTTTTAAAAATTTACCAAACAAGTTAAAATAATGTTTGTTAAATTAATAAAAATTGCTCGTTCAGGGATAATTTCAATTAATTAAAATACGGATATTAGAAAATGATGCAGAAGGTTGTAATATTTGGCAATTTATTGTAAATTAAAGTTACAAATTGATTTTAAAATTATATATTCTTCGAATTCTTACGAATTGTCTTAATTAATTTGTCATTAACCTATTTAAACCGGTTTGAGACAATAACGAGGCTATCAGATTACTCATGCGTCGATATCTAGAAAAGCGATGAGTTTTTTTTTTTTTTTTTTTCCATCTCAAAATCAGTCGGAGCTCCAAAACTTTGTTTGCCAGCTAGAAAAATTGAAAATGAAGATTTTAATATATATATTTATATAAGCTGAATAAGAAGGAAGACAACATAATCAAAATCTGTATTTTAGTTGCAGCTGCATTTGCACTAAATACAACGATTGGTTTTTAAATTTGAAACTTCTTCAAATACTAAATAATTTTTAGGTTCGATT
Organism: Argiope trifasciata; assembly: GCA_026543055.1. NCBI lineage: Eukaryota > Metazoa > Arthropoda > Arachnida > Araneae > Araneidae > Argiope > Argiope trifasciata. The sequence goes on along the minus strand of JAPMOQ010063993.1, from coordinate 2,781,171 downwards.
CCAATTTTCAGTTTCCTTTTCGTAACGTAATTAGTTTCGTTTACTTAATTATATATATATATATATATACACTGATGGAAAAAAAATCCCAACACCAAGAAAAAATTATTGTACAGTAATGAAATTTTAGGAATCCATTTGTCTAGGTAACATATTTATTGATTAAAGTTTCAAGATCACAGGTAGAGTCAAGGCAGAACCGGCTTTCATCAGAAAACAAAACAGATCTCCACTCCGTCCTCCAATGAGCTCTAGCTTGACACCACTCACGTCGCAAACGTCAGTGGTTTGGAGTCAGTGGAATGCACTGTACAGGGCGTCTGGCTCGGATCTGTCCTTGAAGTAACCGATTTGTAACAGTTCGTTGTGTCACTGTGGTGCCAACTGCAGCTCGAATTTCAGCTGCAGGTGCAGTACGATTAGCCACAGCCATATGCCGAATACGACGGTCTCCCCTCTCAGTAGTACCACGTGGCCGCCCGGAACCTGGTCTTCTTGAGGCAGTACCTTCCCTTGACCACTGCCGCCAATACTCATGCACAGTGGATACATTCCTGCCAAGTCTTTCAGCAATATCGCGGAAAGAAAACCCACCTTCTCGTAGCCCTACAACACGACCTCGTTCAAACTCAGTGAGCTGTTGATAGTGGCTTCTTCGTCTTCTCAGAGGCATCCTTGACTAACATTAACCCACTACGTCAAATCTCAACTGTAAATAACGATCGCGAACCTTACAGCGCTTATTTAAAGCAAACCTCATTTGCATGTTCATAGTGTCGCTATTAGCGCCACACTTACGCGCGTAGCTCGAAATTTGAATCGACGTCATCTTTCAGATGTATAAACACGCCTACCAAATTTCGTTTATCTAGCACAGCTCCTTCCTAGTGTTGGGATTTTTTTTCCATCAGTGTATTATTAAGATAACACCCCGTTTAGGTTGACGCATCTTTAGTAATATATAGAATCACAACGTTTATTTCTTAGCGTGTCCCGGGTTCGGGCATGGTTTTTATTCTGCGTTCTATCTGTGAGTAGTGTGAATGTGCCCCCCTGTAGAAAGGGGTTGTGCAAGCGAATGTGAAGCATGAAGTATTAAGTCGTACTTTTGAACCTAGTTGGCGCTACTGAAAAAACAAAGGACGCTCATTTAAGCTTAAATCGCTGACAGCTTTCTGTCAGCGAGCTTATAAAGTGCCCTAAGTAACAATATATCAACAACATATTTATTTCTCTGCAATAAAATTTCTCACCACTGTAATTACTACTTATAATTAGCTTCATATCACACTAGCATTTATATTTATTATTTTTTAATTTTTTTTCTTTCACATTTTATTTACATTAAAATATTCTTCGATTTCTCTATGTTCCTACATCCTGAATAGCTTAGCCAACTGGCCTCCAGAGCTGGAACCCCAACTGACTCGCAACAAACTCGCCAAAGCCCTGGGTCTGTGGTCGGACGTGACGCCCCTTCGCTTCAATCCCCGAGAGAGCATGGACGCCGACCTCATTGTAGCATTCGGCAGAGGGCCCCATGGAGACGGGTATGCTTTCGATGGCCCGGGGGGTGTTTTGGCCCATGCATTCTTCCCTTATGAGCATGGCTCGTTCGGGGGTGACATCCACTTCGATGACGACGAACATTGGATTGATGGAGAAACAATGAAAAAAGGTGAGTTTTGTGTGCTGACTTTGCTTTAATTTTGAGTGAATATTAAACTATAGATCGCGACATCATGCTACTCACTCAAGTTTCGGTGCTCCAAAAATTATCAAGTGCCATCTTTGTCTGAATTATATAGTGTCGTTATGCATTCAAAAGCAAATGTTAAATTTTCTATAGTTTAGCAATGTTGGATAAGAAGAATCGTAATATTTAATTGATCTATTTCTGTTCTATTTCTAGCTAATGCAAGAGCGCTGGTCTGGAAATGTCGTTAAAAGGATTTCCTTTGTTATCCGTGTATTATTTTTATCGGGCATAATTGATTAACAAGAAATATAAAAGAAATATACATTATAAGCAACTATTACTCTCTTCGTATCAATATTAATGCAATTTGATTTTTAAAAAGTGAAAAGGAAATCTACGTATACAAATTTCACGTTATCATATGAAAACATTATTTTTTAAACTCATTATTTGTTTTAATCAATTTATAATTAAGTAGTTTAAACTGGCTTGAAACAATCACGAGGCTTTTATATCGCTGTCCATCCCCCCATCTCTACATATACTATTTCAAAATGATAAACTATTACCAATAAATACTTTTAAACATATTAATTTATATAGACTTTTTATGAAAACAATATTTTTGTAAATACAAATTGATGTTTTCTAATTTCTGAAATCATAAAGCAGTTTCATGACGGATTGATCTTAGAACAGGGGTCAAATCCTTCAATGTTTCCCACTTAAGAATAAATGAAGTGATGTTTCCTCATCATTGGAAAAAGAAAATACTTTTATAAAAACTTTATTATTAAACGCGAGTAAAGATTTTTGAATACATTTGAAAAAATTACAGTTCATGAATATAAAAGCTATGATGTCATAGTTCTTCGTCAATCTTTTAAAAACTCATCTGCTATCAAGGAAGCATGCATAATAATAAAGCAATACCGGTAAAAATAGGTAAACTTTTTAGAAACGCATCTGCATTCAAAGAGGCATTCATAGAAATAACGCAATACTGGTAAAAGCAGATAATATATATATATATGCGATTAAAAGATGTCAATGAATATTGCCATTTATGCTTTATTCATTGCCTGTGCGATTTCGAGCTTCAATTATTTATTGCCTTCAATAATTAAAAAACTCTAAACGAAAACAGGATCATGTTCTCACATGATAAAAAGACAGTTTTGCGGTAAGGAGGAGGAGTTGAGTTGAGTTGTATGTGGTTTATTGGAACAAAGGCCACGTTTGGTTAAATTGCGCCAATCAGTAAGGAGGAGGAAGGAGAACGGGAACAGTTTCTGATGTTCCTTAGGTTAAGGATATGGGGTGAGGATGTGGGGAAATTTGTATTTTTTCCTAATTAATGCGTCATTTCACCACTTTCACGAAGTGATCTTATGCAGCGATATCTATATAATTGATTCACAACATGAAGTTGCTGCGAGGAAGGCTTCTTTACGCCGACTTAGCTGAGATTACGCTGATAGAAAAAAAAAAGTTTTCACAAAAACTAATGTTGAATTCGATTATCGATTGTAATTTGGTTCGGAATTCGGTTATCGAATGTAATTATTTTTTTAATCTTTAATATAGAAAGCTCTACGGCAATTAAAGATAAAAATATTTCGCAATAAAAAATAACCAAAGTTTTTCAAAGAATGAAAAAATAACAATTAGTACAAATTTTTGCAGTGCCAGACATCTCATATGACTGCGGTTAGAGGCTTTAATTTTTTAATATATCTTCGTAGCTATCTATATAATTGAATCTGATATAACCACCCACTTTATAAGCCATATCGGCGACCAAATTTATCAGACCAACTCTAGCTAACAGATATTAATATTTGTGAAAAAGCCAAGTCTAGCTAACATTTGTGAAAAAAATATTGAACTTACGAAATTAGCGCATCGTTCACAGTTTAATCATTTTCTGAACAATTAAGAATTAATGCATTTAATTCGAAAATATCCCGCTTGAATTCATTCACAAATGAAACATTAAAGTCCTTTTTCAATGGCACGTCTTCCAAGTCCATAAAAATTAAAGCTGCAGATACAATTGATTGTGCTAAGCCATGAGACTATGTTCAGGATGAATTTTCATTTGAGAGCCACTCTAAAATAGTTACACTTTTTTGTACGGACAATATTGAAAAATCACATTTGAAACCAAAATATAGCAGTTAAATGAAAGTTAGTTTTAAAAAAATTAGAAGAAAGGAAGTTTATATATATATATATATATATATACAATGATGGAAAAAAAATCCCAACACCAAGAAAAAATTATTGTACAGTAATGAAATTTTAGGAATACATTTGTCTAGGTAACATATGTAATTGATTAAAGTTTCAAGTTCACAGGTAGAGGCCATTGGCGAGAAGAGCCATTTCAAATGTGAAATGTTGGTACATTAGTAACCGGTGTAAATACCAGAATTTTGAGTGCAAGCATGCAAATGTGCATGCATTGTGTCGTACAGGTGTCGGATATCAGTTTGTGGGATGGAGTTCCATGCCTGTTGCAACTTGGGCGGTCAATGCAGAGACGGTTAATGCTGGTTGTGGATGACGCTGGAATTGTCGTCCAATGATATCCCACACGTGCTCGATTGGAGAAAGATCTGGTGATCGAGCAGGCCAAGACAACATGTCGACACTCTGTAGAGCATGTTGGGTTACAACAGCGGTATGAGGGCGAGCGTTATCCTGTTGGAAAACACCCCCTTGAATGATGCTGTTCATGAATGGCAGCACAACAGGTTGTATCACTAGACTGACGTACAAATTTGCAGTCAGGGGGCGTGGGATTACCAAGAGAGTGCTCCTGCTTCCATACGAAATTGCTCCCCAAACCATAACTCCAGGAGTAGGCCTTGTGTATCTAGGCTGCAGACAGGACAGTAGCAGGCGTTCACCTGGCCTCCTTCTAACCAACAAACGGCTATCACTGCGACCAAGGCAGAACCGGCTTTCATCAAAAACACAACAGATCTCCACTCCGTCCTCCAATGAGCTCTAGCTTGACACCATTCACGTCGCAAACGACGGTGGTTTGGAGTCAGTGGAATGCACTGTACAGGGCGTCTGGCTCGGAGCTGTCCTTGAAGTAACTGATTTGTAACAGTTCGTTGTGTCACTGTGGTGCCAACTGCAGCTCGAATTTCAGTTGCAGACGCAGTACGATTAGCCACAGCCATACGCCGAATACGACGGTCTTCCCTCTCAGTAGTACCCCGTGGCCACCTGGAACCTGGTCTTCTTGAGGCAGTATCTTCTCTTGACCACTTCCGCCAATACTCATGCACAGTGGATACATTCCTGCCAAGTCTTTCAGCAATATCGCGGAAAGAAAACCCACCTTCTCGTAGCCCTACAACACGACCTCGTTCAAACTAAGTGAGCTGTTGATAATGGCTTCTTCGTCTTCTCAGAGGCATCCTTGACTAACATTAACCCACTACGTCAAATCTCAACAGTAAATAACGATTACGAACCTTACAGCGCTTATTTAAAGCAAACCTAATTTGCATGTTCATAGAGTCGCTACTAGCGCCACACTTACGCACATAGCTCGAAATTTGAATCGACGTCATGTTTCAGATGTATAAACACGCCTACCAAATTTCGTTTATCTAGCATAGCTCCTTCTTAGTGTTGGGATTTTTTTCCATCAGTGTGTATATATATATCAAAAAAATTTTCATAAGGATTCTACAGATATCTTAAGAAATATATTATTTTGTTATAGTGGCTGAACTAAAAAATAAGCCATATTTCTACTGTCTTTAAATATTTGGGTACGACTGATAATAATATGGAATTTTCAATTTTTTTTTCACACTGTGAAACATTAAAACAATTGTAAAATATTTTTAAATTAAAAGATTACTTATTCTATTGTTCAGAAACTGCAGAATATACTGAGAAATCGATACATCAAATTTAAACAAAAAAAATTGGCTCTGGATTTTAATTAATGAGGTTTTTTTGCTAGAATATGCTTTTAAAGATAAAAATTTGAAGAAAAAAGCCTTTAAAGATGTAAAATAGCATTAAAACATATATAAATGCAAATATAAAAGTCAGTGCAACTTTCCAAAAAGACAGATTGACTTAGAAACAAAATTCAAATGGGCCTTTTTAATCGCTTGAACATTAAGTATATTAATTTTTTTTTTAAATCTTCTATTCACACAGACACAAAAGAAACACTCTTGATCTTGCCATAAATCTCCTAAGATAGAGCAATATTCAATATCGCAATTATAGCGTTATATTCATTATTGTGATTATAATGCCTAATTTGTTCCTCCCTGTAGAAGACGGCGTCGATTTCTACACAGTGGCGGCCCACGAGATAGGACACAGTCTTGGCCTTGCCCATTCTACGGTCACCACTTCCATTATGTTCCCTTACTACAAAGGGTACGATTCGTACATGAGGCTTGATTACGACGACATCTACGCCATGTATTCGATGTATGGTAAGTTGTATTTTTTATGTTTGCTAATAAATGCTTAAACTTTTTTTCGAAAATCTTGTACTATTTTTCTAATTTCTGGATTCAAGTAATATTGCAAGCAATAATAATTTTTTTTTAAATTTATTGAAATAAGAAATTCATGGAGAAGTTCACTGTTGCTGAATAATTTTTCAAACTTAGGTTTCTTTTTCTGAAAAGCATTTCCTGATTCTGCTTTCACTCTTTTACTGTAAGTACTGTGCGTTCTTCCAATTTGATATGAGAAATCCACAATTTATTTTTATTTTCATGATTGCACTTTTTTACATTTTGATTATTATTAAAGTTTGATTATTTCTTTGATGTAAAGGTATATTTGTAGATGAAAACATTTTCTTTTACAATTATTTAATTTATACTCTTATATTCAAAACCAAATTTATCTATCTTCTAGATCAGAAGAACATATTGAGATGAAAATTATAATTATTTTTTTAAATGCTTTCTCCACTAAAAAGAAGAAAAAAAAAACTATCAAAAATAATATATAAACTAATATTCATAATAATGCCGAAATATAATAATGTTCTTCACATATTTAATGTTTCACTGATACCAATTTTGTTCAAATAATAGCATAGGGATTTTTCCTCCCACCATTTTTAGGTGGAAGTCTTTATATGCGAAGCAGATTCAAACAACAATGACTAATTTATGATAAACAGGCACATATCACTTTTATTGCAAGACTGTAAATAGGAGCCAAGTTTTAATTTCTCGTATAGGAAGTACAGAGGAGGTGTTCAAATCTTCAAAAAATTAAAACTCGAGATATTGACGAATTTCAATGTTTCAAACCTCCTTGAGTCTGAAATATATACATTTTTGGCATTATGCCTTCAATAATGGAGACTAATAAAAGAGTGTAATAAATAATGGAGGCCCCAATATGGAGTCTATAAACACTATAATTCAAAAACACTTTAAGCAAGATGACTGAAATTCAGCATATAGTATTACTATCAAATTTGTTTTCTAATAGGCGAGTGATGATAAAAGGGCTTAAAATGCCGCTTCAAGAGGTCAAGAACCTGCAGGCACCAAATGCTGAAGTCTGACTTTGCCTCATGCCAGCATTTCATTCAGCCGAGCATAATGGAATGGCCTTTACGCGTTGGATGATCTTACCAGGCGAATACACCCCGACGTACTTCGCCCATTTCCCCAAGGAACACTCCTAGACCGCAGGACTTTAGGAGATAATAGGGGGAATTTGTTTGAGAGGCAGTGCTACATTGTTTAAAGGCGTTCGGGCTCATGGACCTGGTTTGATGTTACTGTCAACCAGGTGGGATAAGCCATTAAATCACTATTAAATTTGTAGATTTCAAACAAATTTTGAGCGAAATACATTTGTAGGAAGTCTGATTCTCTTCGGCCGCGGTAGTTTGGTTGGCAGAGCGTCAGTCTCGCAACCAAAAGATCGTGGGTTCTGTCTTCGTCTCGGCCGAAGACCACCATGTTGGCTAATGGCAGTTGGGGCATGTTCAATAGGTCGTGACTGCAAAGTTCTCCAAGTTACCATAGAAATTATACCTCTGGGGTAATGAATCAGGGATGAATTGATCTCTGATTCGGATCTAAATTCTAACTTGTGGATGAATGAATGTGCTCGACCACTATCTAAAAAGGATTGTATCGTGTGTATTCGAGCAAAGTCGTTTTTTCACCTGAACGGTGCTCGTTCACAACGAAAGGCGCACAATTCTGCCTTCATTCGAAATAGCTCTGCTCATTCGGGCTTGGTATGACTAAGTGGCATTAGACCTACCACCACCACCTGATTCTCTAGCTGTCTATTCATATACAAGTGAACTAGATTACCACAAAATATAAAGAGTTAGGTAGATAAAATTTTGCACCCAGGTTTAGCATATAAAATGCAGATTCTTATCAAATTTGGAAGCAGATATGTCAAACGTTTGAATTTATCTGTCTGTTCTTTGGCATGCATATAGTGCAATTGTTAAAATCAATGTAATTCGATATGATATTCTGTGATTACAACTTCAGTTTTTTGTTAAATTTTGGTGTCAATTAGACGGCAAAAATGGTGTTCAAAATATATATTCTTCGGATAGATTCAGTAAAAAGGATATATTATTTATGCCAAAAATCTATATTTCATAACTGTCTTACACCAATACTGCCCAAGGAATTCTGGATCTTGTACAAGGCGCACAATGTTTGGGAGATAGAATGTTTTGAGCAGACCATTCCCGCTGGTTTTGCTAAAGAACTAGCTGAAAAAATGCATGCTAAGTTGTTTAAATGGAATGAATATTTAAATAATATTTTACAAATTTATTATTATCTGTTTTTGTTTCATTTTAATATCTATTGATTCCCTCTTTTTTTTAAAAAAAATAAAAACATAAATACAGAATCATTACTTTTAGCTCCATTTAAGATGCGATGGAAACTGTATTTCAAAATTAGAAACACTGTTTCATCTCACTTTTCAAAATAAATTTTTTATTATAAATTTACTTTTAGTGCTAAATGCCAATTTTGAAGAGGAAACTCAAGCTCCAACTGTCGACGAAACTCCTCATTATCCTGATAGAGAAGATGAGACACCACATTATCCTGATAGAGAGGACGAAACACCTCATTATCCTGACAAAGAAGATGAGACGCCCCATTATCCTGATAGAGAGGACGAAACTCCTCATCATCCTGACAAAGAAGACGAGACTCCACATCAACCAGACAGAGATGACGGAGCCCCACATTATCCCGATACGGAAGACGAGACACCCCATTATCCTGAAAAAAATGACGATTCTGATGATGATAAAGATAAAAACAGAGCAGATAACTCAAATGATAATGATGAAGACTCGGCCACTGAACCGAGACCTGAAAATCCTACAGAAATTGATGTAAATGAGGAGGATGTTAAGACAGTAGACGATGACTTCGCTAAAGATGAGGAAACTGTTTCCACAGATTCTGATTGGGTGGATACTGATGATGGTAAACGACATACCACTGTATCCAGTAAGTAAAAATCCATGTTATGAAAAGTTAAAATTAATGATAAGGACAAGACTTTTATTTGGAATCTGTTATATGAGTCAACTTAGTTTTCAATTCTAAAAAAATCCAATCTTATGTTTTTTTATTTTGAAAGCATTGAAATATCATGTAATTATCTCCCATTAAATTACTTTAGTAATTATTACTTTATTAGCACAAAACGCCCAACAGTAGTAGTAAGATATTGCCCGAAATTTAGAATATCAGACAGTATCTTGGAGCTGCTGGTCTTATAAATCTCGTATCGATTAATTTTGGATGTTATTAAAAGCTGTTAATCTATTATATTTGAAAGAACTATATAAACGAAATGTACTTTTTTGCCACATGAGGATTAAATATATACTTTAACACTTTAGTTATATATAAGCTTGCTTTTATACTGTAGTTACTATAAGCTTACAGTAGTAACTCATGTTTCATGTTTTATAAATATTTCTCACTTTTATATTAAACTTTATAAAAAAATAATTCTTTTTTAAAAAGATTAACGGTTTTATTTTACATTAACTTTTGTATAGACTTCGAAATACCTTTTTTGAATACTGTGAAATAATAGCTCTAAATTTTTTTATATTTATTGGGGACATAGTTTACAACTTAAACATTAGCTCTGGAGTGCTTATTGTATTGCTCTAAGAGCGAAGCGAGCGATAGTTTATTTGTAGAATACAGTTTAGAAAAGTTTAATGTTTCATTTTCCATTTAAGGTGTTGGACGAGAAAATTACACTTTTCTCTACGCTAAGCTCTATTTCTGATATTGCAATAGAAATCAGCAACAAATATATTGTTTTTTGTTTGTTTTTTAACCAGTGTTCCTCTTCTGACAATTTACTTCTTTAATTGGGAGGGGACTTTCAAATTTTATGAGCTGTTGCTTTACTTATATTATTGTTCCTATTTAACACAACATTCTTAGAGCTGTAAAGTTCTTTTATGCATTTCTTACCAACTAATTTTGGTCCTATGACAAAATATTGTTCAATTCTCTTTCTTTTCAATTTTGTCTTCATTCATTTGCAAATTGCTTATTTTTAAAATTGCTCTGGATTTTTCCGTAGTCTTTTATGTCACAAATTATAATAAAGTCAATTTTACGTAATGTAATTTCATTCTATCAGGTACGAAGAAAACATTCGAAAGTACAACGCCACTCCCCCCAGTGATAACAACGCCAGGAATCAAAAAAACCACACCAAAGCCTACGAATCTTTGCGAAGGCTCCATTGATGCGGCGTCCTTGTTCAGAGACGAATTGTTTGTGTTCAAAGGATCTGTAAGTACTTTTTATATAATCGATATTTGATATAAATATACATGCTCATTGAGGGCACCTCATATATATGTGGATGGTATTCATTCTTATTACACTGGTGGATACAAAAAGGATAATGCTACTGTTCCTTTTGACCCATTGGCCAATGATGATGTATGAGAGGTCAAAGCATATATTGTTCATAATGAGATTGTGCATTCTTGAAGTTTGAACTCGAGATCACTGGGTTCGTAACTGTGTAACATAATCACTAGACAAAAGAGTACACTTTTGTCCAGAAGTTGTTATCTGACTTATGAACTTACCATCACATTACTCCCCCTCCGGTGAGTTGTATGTGAGACGGACGATGTTATCGCTCCAAGTGTTTTTGGTGAACATTGAACAATTTTATCTCGTGATGTGTTATGACGGGTGACGAACGTTTTTATGGCGCCAAGCGTTATGGTGATTTTTGCTTTGAAGGGCACCACAAAGGTTGCGTTCGTTAGCTCAGAACCAGGGTCACAAATGTGCATTCTGGAGGTTCGAACTTGGGACCATTGGGTCCATAGCCATGTAACATAACCTTTAGACAAAAGTGTGCATTTTTGTCCGAAAGTTGTTGTCTGGCTTATGAACTTACCATCACAACATTATTATTCCACTGCCGTAGTGCCTAATATTTTGTGTTATTAGGCCTCGGTCGTTCCAGATGCAACGGCGGGATAGTAGCTCCTTCTTAACTGTTATCTTCGATATAAGATCTGAAGCTTCTGATATAATTATCGCTTCCAGTATAAGCATATTTACACTTCGGAATGAATTACCTTGCTTCCATGATGGAACATACCTCCAATTGGGCCGGTGATGGGCAGTAGAAGATAACAATGGTTTTCGCCTGCCGGTGATGTTTGTCATCCACTCTATCCTTATGTCTAGAAGGGCGACGATAACACAAAAGTAATTCCTCTGTATAGCCTCTGAAATAGGGGAATGAGAAATTGTCGTATTAGTAAGCATATTGTTACATCACTGGATAATACATTAATAATGCTGTTTTATGGTTTATAATGGTCTCTGATACCGATTGATCATACTTTTGTCTATGAATCGTTGCATATGTCACTGATAATACAGGATATTATTCTTTGGCAAAAAACTCAAAAGCGCTGTTCATGATGGTCTAATCATTTACTTTGCGCTATAGCAGAACAGAGAATTCGCACTATTAAGGTTATTTTTAATGTATTCCGGAGTGTCTTTGAATAGAGAGAAAGAGAAAGAAATTTGCAGATAAATAAACAAGTTCTTTCTCCTCGTGTACAGTGTCGGATTTCCTCACAGGCGGTCGCCTTGTGTCTCGCGGTCTATAGAGACCTCAAAATCTACTTGGATCATAGTATTAGGCCGAAAGTAAATTTAATTGTCATGTCTCGCCTTAGGTATGATTCACAGAATTTTCACCTTTTACTTTTTTTCTAAAGATTAAGTGTTCTTTCATCGATAAAAGTATTAATGAAATAGTAGAGTGGTAAGAGAAATAATTGCGGAATCAAAGCGCTGTGTCTGTAAATTCTTTTCTTAAACTTTATAAATCCAGAATGCTTTCTAATCCCTCTCTCTTTACTAATTGCCCACTACAGCATATTTACCAGAGTTTGGATAGATGATATTAAAATCGAACTATTTCCTTGAAATTATGAAAAAGGAAATTTCTAAAGAACTCAATGACTGTTGCTTTAAATTATATGTTCATAATAAAATACAATATTTATTGATCTAGAATTTTTTTTAAATAAAATGACTTAGTATATCAAATGGGTCGATAAGAGGTATAATATCTGTACAAATATTTAAAAAAGTGTTAAAAATCCATTAGTCTAGAAGAAAAGTTAAAGCTAAAAATGTATTAGGATTTGCCTTTCAATACATAACTGTATCAAAGAATATATATTAAGATAAAGTTAAAACTGTATTAAGTTTATCTGGTTACTTTTTTCTCCACCATAGAGTTTACAGCGGAGGGGCCCCAAAATATTTCAGCGTTTGTGGCTTCGTATTACCAAAAACCTCCGCTGCTCGTGTATAGCTATGTTGACAGGATTGTGTTAAATCCATTTCCGATTATAAGGGCAGCATATGAGCAGCCTAAGCACCTCCTACGAAAGAATTCGATGACAATAATTAATTTACAGGCACTTCTGCTGTCATAATTGCTCCTTCCTTCAATAGCCGTGTTCTGTTGTATGATTGGAATGAATTTTTATTGACTAAGTTTAAGATACCCTTAGTCTTTATTTTATTTTTTCTTTCTGTAATGTAATCTTAGAAACCAAAAAATTTAATTTCAATAAAAAAAACTATTAGATTTTTCTATTCTTAGTGCCAACAAATTAATATAAATAGAATAGAATTATCTGTCACTCTTCAGTGTAGAAGGGTGAAAGATTCAAACCCTGGCGTCAAAGATTTATCAAGTACCTGGGTATGTGGGTCTGATGTTCCTTGAATCTGACATCGGAAGTCAAACATCGCCCACCTGGTGGGGCATGATAATTTATTACGAACTAACCCAACGCGTTGCTGCTGCAAAAGAAATTATTTTAGAAATTTAAAACAACTGTCTTGTTTAACTAGGAATAATATTTAAAAAATGATATTTATTTTCATATATTAAATCAATACATTCATTGAAGTTGAATGATATTTAAAAGAGAAGTGTAACTAGTTTTTATTCTATTCTTTTTTAGTTTATTATTCAAGTGCTTTAGGGTAGGAAATATTTTTTTTTTCGTCTTCAAAAGAAACAAATTAATTTCTTGATTGTCTGACTCGTAGCATCCAGCATACAACTGGTTAAGTGAAAAGACTGTTGTCTCCTTCGCGAGTTGATTTGACAATAATCCTTGGTTAATAGAAGCAGTAAATAGATCCTAAAAACAATTTTTATACATTACGTAACTGTTTATAACATTGTTTATACTTTCGATGATTATATTATGCCTATAACATTCGCGTAAGTGCAAGTAATAGGTTGACGAAATTTTATCGCAATCCGATGAGCGCATAAGAGACCTACAGACAAACATTCATTTTTATTTACATGGATATGCAATGTAGTAAATATAAAATCTTGTACCCTCGAGAATTTTTAATGCTCTTCAACTATCTGTCCATAATACAAAATTATTGGTCTATTTTAAAATACTCTCCTGTTGCTTCAAAACAGGCTTAACATAAAACTTAACTTCAAATTATGAAAGATTAATTTTATCAACTCCCTTAATCATTAATTATATGCGCTAAGTACTTTTTGTTATTAACTTATTTCAGTACATGTGGCGCCTTCGTGAACGAAACGAAAGAGTTCCGGGTTATCCAGTTGACTTCCATATATTTTTCACCGGAATACCAAGATCTATTCAGTCTATAGATGCAGTGTACCAAAGGCCTTTTGATTACAATATCTTATTTTTCACAGGTAAGTAACAAAGTTACCCTATATCTAATCTATTTCTTAAAAAATCATGCAAGATATATATTAAAAGTAACAATATGTGAGAAGATAATGAATAGAATAAGGAATAGTAGTAATGTGAAAAAATGACTAGTTTTTCAGCATAGGGGCGAAATAACCCTCGTGTTGCTTTACAACGGGACGTTAATATAACTAAACTAAACTTCAACATAGGGGCCTGAATTTGATTCACTTTATAGAAAATATGGCTGTGGCGCCAATAACTGGCAAATTATTGTATTAATTTGAAGAAATCCAGGTAAAAATATATAAATAAATCAGTCCTAGTAGATAAACCTCTATAAGCCTCTCGTAATGAGATTAAAGAAAGTTCGAAAAGTTCATTTTAAAGTGAATTTTATTGAAAAAAGTTATTAAAAATTATTCACTGCTTGATTAAAATTCCCTTATTAAAAATTTACCAACATCGAGTTAAACGTCTGTCTATTAATTTTTTCTTAACTTATTATTAAATAATTCGAAATTAATTAAAAAAGCATTTTTAATTAAGAAGTAATGTTGTACAATTTATTTGCAGGTTCTTTATAAACTTATATACATTAAATAAAATACGCATTTATATTTCTTTAAGCCTAAATTGTATTCAAGTTTCAATGATTTAATAGCTAAATATATCATACCATTGTCATTCATTCGGAAAAGATAAAAATTTGATGGAAGATGGATTTTATCACAATTTTTGATTAATGCGATGCTTTCCGGAATAAATTGTACCTCACATGATTACAGTTTACTAAAGCATAGCATTTGCTCACTAAGCTTAATATAATACTGCAGTCTTTAAAATTTTTCTACTGCAGTATAAAAAGTTTTTACCGGCAATTTTTAAATTTAAATTTCATGTCTAAGCTGCAATCATAAGTTCCTCTTTGATAACTTTACGTTCATACTCAAAATTTTTATTCTACTAAGCGCATAAGACAAAACATTTCGTATCATTTGGAGATATTCCAAGCATTGGCATCATATCATCTTGAACCAAAAATTAGACAGAAAAATGTTGTTCAGTAGTTTTTTATATCTAGATTGTTTAATAAATTCATTAATCACCAGATTTTTTAATCATTTCAATCTTCATAATGATCCGCTATGTCTTGATTGTTACAATGTCACCAAATTTGGATACTTTTTCTATAAAAATAATTCTTCTCATAAGGATAAACTGAACCTCATCTAAACAGGCCAGAAACCTTTCCTTTTAAATCTTTTCAGACCAAAATCAACGCAAAATAATAATAATAATAAATAAATAAATAAAAATTACTTTTTCATATTTTTTTGCTATTGAAGAAGCACTTCAGGATCTTTTAATTACAACTATATTGCGCAATAGAAGACCTTTTAATTGAAACTGTGTCATGCTATATTCACTTATCTAATAAAGAAAACTTTTAAGGTATCCGATTACGTTAAAAATATTTTTTTTTTAAAAACCCGGTTTTTGACTACATTGGCAAATATTTTTTTATTGTTATTTCTTTCCTCTTTCCAAAACAGTTTATCTTTTCTTGGAAAAGGAAGACCCATCACCCAGGGTCGCATATTTTTTTAATAAAAATTTGTAACTCAAAACTTTAATTCTTATAAAAATTCTCCACCGTTAACATGATATCTTAAAAACCAATTGAGGTATTTACATAAAAATTTCTACTTGTGTTTTAAATGATATGGACAGCGATCGGAACCAAAAAGTTTATCGTCAGTGAAATACTTTTTAATTTATAGGCATTTTTTAAAAATAAAAATAAAGTTGTTATTTTATCGAAAAAATGCATATACAAGTATATTTTTACCCATAACTTCATTGAACCTCAAAATTTTTTCGTAGATTTTGGTTCATTTCGATCATCACTATATTTTATAAATTGAATAATTTTATAAAGAAAAATATAATAGTTGCATTACAGTTTTGTGTAGAGTGTTAACCGTTTCGGTTAAATTTCATTAAAATTTTCTATACATTTTCCTATTTCTCAGAATATATTACATTTTCAAATAATTTTGCTGTATTTAAAATATTTTGAATAATGATTGACAATATATCTAAAAACCATAGTTTTAAATTGTTTTTAAAAAATCCAATTTTTAAAAACAATTTCCTTCGGACATAGTCGGATACTTTAACGTCCAACGCATAAAAAAATGTGGCAATAAAAATTACAACAACCAAATACGATCTCATTATTGTAGTAAATAACTAATTTCTTACAGGCCAGGTGTACTGGATCTTCGACGGCGATCGTTTCACTCGAGACAGTCCTCGTCCTCTAACAGACCTCGGTCTGCCCTCTGATTTGGACAAGCTGGACGCCGCCTTCCTTTGGGCCAAAAATGGAAAGACGTACTTCTTCAGAGGAGACCAGTACTGGCGATATGATGACAGGAACAAGAAGATGGAAGGCGGATACCCACAGAGGATAACGCGATGGAGAGGACTTGTGCCTGATATCGATACGGCCTTTACGTGGCGTGACAGTACGTATCTTTCGTTTTCACACTTGATATACCCAATTCTGTCTTCATACTAGCTCATATATAGAGAGTACTAGCTGGTAACCGGCGCGTTGCTGCCGCAGAAGAGATAATCTTGGAAGTATCGTTTGAAATTTGAAATAGTTATCTTGTTTCATTAAGAATGACATTTATTTTCTTGTCGGCAATGAATGCATTCATTGGAATTTAGTGATATATAAAGGATTCTATTTATTTATTGAATTGTATTTATTCTATTTTTTTTTAAATTTTATTACTCGAGACTTTAGGGTTGGAAATATGTTTTATTGTTTTTCCATCATCAACAGAAGCAACTAAGTGCAAGAAATAAACAAAGTTTTATCGCAATCAGAAGAGGGCAGCTCATAAGAGACATACAGACAAACATTCATCTTTATTTATATAGATTAGTATAAACATTAAAAAAAAATTCGAACTTGAGTTTTGATGAACCCCTACGTTTTAAATCTGTCTCAGTTCGAAAAACTGAACATATAACTGAAAAATTTATGTCTGTCTGGGACAAAGGTGCCAAAAAACGCTTTTAGATAGGCGGATAAATTTGAAATATCATCTTTACGTTAAATTTGTATATTTCTAGAAAATTTTAAATAAAATCACAGGAAGTCTGTCATCCGACTGTTCGAATATAATCCCAAAACCAAGAGAGCTAGACAGATAAAATTCGGTACCCAGATGTAACATCCAAAATATTCGTCCTCTGGTCCCAGGATAAATTATGATCTGTGGATAAGGGAATGAAATATATGATGTCCGTGAGTAGCTAACTCGTACTCTTGGCCCTAAATGGCACAACTGAAAATAAAAGAAGATACGCGCAATTCGGATTAAATCGCAGTGGCTCTTTAGTCAACGGACTTGTTAAAGACAAGTACCATTAGAAATAACGACAGCAACAACATCTAAAATGTAGACACCTGTCAAATTTTAAACCGAATTCAACTACAGATTCTCAATCTGTCTATTTGTACTTTTAGAAGTATATAAATGCGATAATTCAAAAACGCAATGACTTAAATATATAAAAATTCGTATATTTAATTCAAATTTTTGTTTCAACCAATTGTGTAAAACACTTCGGGAACACAAAATCAACTTTTGTATACTATTAATTGCATGCTAGGAATTAATCGCCAAAAACTTCGCCGGCGATCACATGATAAATTCTTTAAAAATTCTTGACTCTACGCCAAAGCTTAATATTTCGTAACTATTGAACGCCAATGCCAAATTGTTATCCTCTGGGATAACATCTTTATGAGAGAATTTGTGAGAAAGTTTTGATAAAAACCACTTCAACCTAATTTGGAATCATATCTTCAAAAGTTTAAAGCTATGCTTCCTCCATGATTTGGGTGTCCCGGGTTCGAGTCCCGGTTCTGGCATGGTTATTTTTCTCTGTGTTCTATCTGTAAGATGCGTGAATGAACCCCCCTGTAAAAAGGGGTTGCGCAAGCGAATGTGTGTGTCACCTTCATATGAGCTGAAAGTAAGACTTCTGCCCTCTGAGTGCTCAGGAGTCTTTACCCTCAGAAGCGACTGCATCCCCTTTCCTTGGAAACACGGACACGACTTCATCACCATTAATTTTCCCCGGAGTCCTGCCAAAGGGGTAACATGTCTTCCCCGTGATCTGAGCGTCCTGGATTCGAGTCCCGGTTCGGGCATGGTTGTTCTGTGCACTATCTGTGAGATGTATAACTGTGCCCCTCCTGTAAAAAGGGGTTGTGCAAGCGAATGTGTGTATCATCTTCATATGAGCTAGAAGTCAGACTTCTGCCCTCTGGGTGCTCAGTGCTCAGAAGCTACTGCATTCCCTTTCCGTGGAAAAACGGACACGACATCATCATCTTAAAGTTAATAACGCATTTTTCTATTTTTTTTCCAGGTAAGTTGTGGAAAATTTTCCTCGCTTTTAAAACTGCATAAAAATTATTTAATAGATTACTTAAAGCAGCGTCTATTTATTTGTAAACTGATGTTGCTAAGTATTAAATACGGATTGGCATTTATGTATCAATTTTTTTCTCTCAGTTCGAAAAACGCATTTTTTGAAACCATGTCTGTGCCTTTGAGCACGGTAACACAAAAATGCTTTGAATTAGGTCGATAAAATTTGGTTAATGGCATTTACAAAAAATTGTAGATTTCTATCTGATTTCGGACAGAATCCATATTCAGGAAGTTTGTCCGAGTACAAAGAATAAAATAACGTACAAAAAAACCTGCAAAACGGTAGATAAAGAAATTTCATATCAGATTTAGCATCTAATGTATTGATCCCTATCGAGTCTTGAAATAAATCTGTCAAAGGTTTTATCGTCTGTTAGTTTATATTTTCAGATGCATGTAAAAGTAGTAACTCAAAAACGGAATGATTTTAATTAAAAATTTGGTATATAACCCTGTTACTAAAAGTGCAGTTTGTGTCTAATTTTAATTTTAATCGGTCTACAAAATGATTCCCAAAATGCATATTTGCTCTTTTTACTAGTCTAATAAACCACAAAATTCGAAATGGCCAGACTTTTGAAACATTAATCTGAGCATCGTAGCTTTTTTCAGGGCTCATAATTGTTTGCAGAAAAACAAAACGGATAATCCGGTATTAAGGATTATGCAAGAAAGTTTAAGGGAAGTTCATTCAAGCTGGTTTATTCAAAATATAATCAATTCGCTTACAATGTGTCAATTTGCAAAGGTATTTTCTTAGTCTGATCAACAATTGACACAATATTCTGTAGTGTGATTTCCAAATAAAGTGGTTTAAAAAATGGTCCAACATTTTTCCAACCCCAAGACAATATGACTTACAGGAGGGCATTTCGACATCTTCCTGACAGCATGTTTTCGATCTGCAGGAAAGCTATACTGATGACTCTCTGTCCCACCCAAAGGTATTCGGAAATAAATATTGAATGTCCGGTTCTTCGCTACAGCAACATTGGCGGGAACTCTGGTTGAGTTCTAAGGACCATCACCGGCCACGGTACAACCCTCCCTGTAAGGAGTACGTCCTATCATCGATGGGAAGGGTCAGATTTCCACCTTTATTGTACCCACCAGGTTGACGAGATCCAATCAGAATGCTGAAAGCATCTCTTCAATTACGAAGTGCTCCCCCTCAGGAATTCGATCTGAAGTGAAATAGGCTCCGTCCAGTCTTACATAACAGAATGTGTCAATTTTTTAAAAAAATTAGAGGATGATTCCTTTTGAATAGTAATTTTAACACAGTATTACAATGTCCTCGAAATTTAACAATATTAAAAGAAATGATGAAAAAGATTTCTAGCCTTTTATCAACAGTTTTAGGCTTCTTAGAACTTTTGTCTTGACTTTGGACTTAGCCATTATTTTATTATGAAAACATTTGGATAGTTAAGGAGTACAACAGCCATTTACAATAACCTCTGTTTATACGGATTAATTCTGTGGTTCTAAGGTGACCGGCTGTATTTTTTTAAAAACTTGTTTTCGGTATAGGGCAAAATATAAATTAACTGTATTATAGCGTTGAACGAGCTGAATAATTTCCCACCCCTTACACTTATGACTTTCCCTTTCTTCCATCCTTTCTTTTATTTTTATTTATTTATTTTATTTAATTTGTTTATTTATTTGATTTCCTCTTTTGTTTAACTATCTAAAGATTTCAAAGATACTGATCAAATATTTATAAAATAAGTTTACAACTACCACAATTATCAATATTCTAACACGTTTTTTACTAAATTTACATTTGTTGCATTTTATTTTCAGGAAAGACGTATTTTTTCAAAGATGAATATTTCTGGAGATTTAACAATCAGAATGTGTCAGTGGACGCCGGTTTCCCACAACCCACTGCATCTTTCTGGTTTGGATGTCATGTTTGAACTGATACGAAAAAAAAGGTCTTGAATTTCGTATCATTTTTCGATAAAGCTGTTTCCATTGCGAGAAGATCTTTTAAGAAAGGTTTAGTAAAGAAGATATGCAGAACAAGATGTGCACTGGAGATATGGTGGGGATCATGAAAAGGGAAATCATTAGTTGTGTTATAGCAGCTGCTTTTTATTTTACTTATATGTAATGCAAAAAGTTCATTTGTACCGTATAATAAATATCTTTAGTAAATTGCAATCATTTTATTTTGAAGCATATAAAACAATAGCTACTACCCGCGACTCTGTTCACGTGGAAATTTTGATGTATATGTACGAAAAACTATAAAATAATGACAAATGAAAAAAATGAAACCTAACCTAAAAACGATACATTTAAAAGTATAAGCATATACGAAAATATATAACAAAAATACAATTTCATAGCAAAAATGCAATTTAATAACAAAAATACAATTTAATAACAAAAATAC
>JAPMOQ010063993.1:2724372-2760225 GCA_026543055.1 Argiope trifasciata | reverse complement strand
AACAAAAATACAATTTAATAACAAAAATACAACTTAATAACAAAAATACAATTTAATAAAAAAATACACAACTAACATAAAAACAATTTATTTACATCGTATACCCAAAATAAAACAAAACAGCAAATCAAGTCTGGTCATATTCCTTTTATTTATTGATCGATAATGAAATAACTACAACAGTTATTGTACACATAATTTTTAAACTTTTCATTTAAGTGAAAACACAGTTGTCAACAATCATGCGCGAACGCCAGTTGGCGTAACGCTCATGTCTGACTTCCCTACTTCAGTTGGGGTAACGCAATGCAGATTAGAATTTGTTTATTTCCTTTATTCTGTTTTCTTTCCATTTAAAAGCACTTCAGAATGAATCCGAAAGATCGATTTATTAATAACATTTGATTTTAAATACATCAAACACTAAAAAAATAAACAGAATCAATTAATATAATCGGTCGAAATTCTGCTAACACTAACCGAATTACTATTGGGAATAAAAACCCGAAGCCTTACTTATCTTTGGTCTCAAATTATTGGTGCGAAAGTCAATTTTTAATTAATAAAAATTAACCACCCAATGAACTGGAATAAAAAGTAGCCTATGTTTTATTCGTGACTATGAACTATCTTTGTGCTATATTTCATCCCATTCTGTTCAGCCGTTCTGGCGTGTTTGAGTAACAATCATCGATCCAAAAATCCGAACTTTCGCATTTATAATATTAGTACAGATAGGCTCAATGAAATCTCAACACCACATCGTTTGTTAGTATGCCATTACGTTCTTATAAGAACATCATATTTTTTTTTCAATGTATTTCTATTCTTTCAGAATTTCAAAAATCAATGTTGCATTGTAAACATTCGATCATGGGTAGTCAAAAACGATCGTTATTCACATTAAACGATGAAAATGCAATAAGCATATATTTAAGATTTCGAATCACTATGTAAATTTGAGCTTTTCTCATGGGAAATTTCCAGAAAACCTCTTTTAAGTTTCATTTAAAAAAATCTGTCACTATTAAAAAAAATTTATATTTGAAACTATTATATAAAAAAATTTAACATTATGATATAACCAGAATTGATAATTACAAAATTTTAAATGATTAAAACTCAAAAATTAAGAAATTATTGTTACTATTTTTTTCTACTAGCTTCCATTAAAATATATGAAAAGTTATCTTTCGTCCCATGAGTCTAATTACGTAGACAAGCAATTCGTAATTTTATGCTTATTTCTGCAGTAAAGGTCATTAAAATGATACTGTTTGAATTTCATTTATTTTGTTCAACCATACTGGCTTAACAAGATTAAAAGATTCAATATAATTATTTGTATAATTGTAATGATATGGTTATTAAAACTTGAAAAAAAATTTTACCATCCTAGGCACATTTTCAGAAGTCACTCTATTGCACTTCGGCTCAAAAAGCTCATTCATTTCCTTGTAGACATAGTAAAAAAGCAAGCGACTTTGAGCATATTATTGAAATATCTTCCTTAATATTAAATATCTTTAATATTATTGTCTTATATATTAAATATTTTTAGAATACAGAATTCTAAAATTGCACAGTTGTGTATAATTTTAATATGGTTCTCAAATATGCCACTGTCTGAAGAGGGTTAAAGGCAATAAACCAGTTTCAGGAATTCCACACAATAAAAGGACACAAAATGAAAATTCTTTTAGAAGCATTTTATCTTATCATTCACATTAAATCATGTTATATGTTTAGTATTAAGTCTCTTTCTGTACTCTATGACTCTTCAAATATTAAAAGTGTAATTTATGCAAGACAATTCGGAAAGTAATTTTGCGAAGAATAAGTCAATTACATTTTCCCAATACAAGGTTTAATATCTTTCAATATTGTTTCCGAAAACATATTTGAGATACAGTGGCTCCCGAAAATATTGATTTCTTTCAAAATATAAGCAAAAAGAAATGGTGTATACTGAAATTTACTTTAAATACGAAATCTAATACTCTTTAATATAATATCTTATTAAATCTTAATAATATCTTTAAAAAGTCTTATGTTGTTTTATTTGTTTAAAATGGCGATAAAACGCGTCATAAAAGTGATCGCATTACGAAGTACATAAGGATAAATTTATAATTTAAATTCTCGTCGTCATTTTTTTTTCATTCTTTCTCTTCTCTTCTTTTTTTTTCCCTTTCTTTTTCTTTTTTTTCCTTTTTTTCTTTTTTTTCCTTTCTTTTTCTTTTTTTTTTCTTTTTTCTTTTTTTTTTCTTTTTTTTTTTTTTTTGCTTTCATTTTGTTGCCATTTTAACATTCGTTTAGTTTTAATCTTTGTTTTCTTCCCAATGTTCTGTTTAAAAATGAATAAGAAAGTATGAAATAGCAATTGGAAAATAATTACTTTTTTCTCGCACTGGCAATAAATAAATTTAGGAAATTAGGAAATAAATAAATATCGGAAATTTATAAATTTATTCTGCTGTACCGTGAAGATTGAAACAAAATGGTTTAAAGAAGAAAATTGAACCGACAGCAAGCCAAGAACAGATCGTTCAACTAACTGACCGAGTAAGAAATTCACTGTAAAAAGAGCGAAACATTAACGTTTGAGTACAGTTAAACCTGTTTTTGTGAAGTCTTTTGTTGCGATTTTTTTTATTCTTTGCATTTTTTATGCGGCCTATAAATTCCAAAGATGTTGATATTTTAATGCCGTTGTAATGTTATCAGTGTACATATGTATACTAATAGTATGTAAATAGTACACAATGTATGTGCATATATTATGTCAACTAATTCCAATATTCCATAATGAAATAAATAATATTCCCCAAAAATATATCAAGAACTTCAAATCATGAAAGGGATTTTGTTCCAGTCCAGCTCAAGAAAATACGAATTTTGGTTTGCAACTAGTAGTATTGTCATCTGTGCACTTTGAAAATTTCTCCATGCTTGAAATGAGAAATTATTTTTTTAAATATATATTCTCATGTGCAATTTAATTATTTATTTCAGTTGGAAAGCACTTACTTATTATTTCGTAAATCTTCAATAGATTTTCTATGCGGGATTTCTTTAAAACGACCCGCTTTCGCCAAATGTAAAAAAAAAAAAAAAAAAAAGTTGTGGAAAAATTAGTTGGTACGGTAATTCGTGAAATCTCGAAATATTCTTTGTACGATTATTTTTATGCGCTTTCCATCTACCGAACAAGAACAAGTTAGACTGATTCCATATCATAAAAAAAGATTTCTACAGTGTTTCCAACTTTCACTTCACCTGAAATTTGTTTGATGATTCCTCAGATCAGCTGGAATGCATGAATGCTCAACCTGGAAGAAACTTTGAATTAAAAAAATATATTGTTGTAGAAAACGAAATTTAATTTTGGGTTCTGATGGATATATAAATGTCCGGAAAAGAGAAAACGGAGAATTGGCTCCATAGAACTTAGTTAAAAATTTGAACATAGCAATGGAGGTGTTTTTGTGTGGGGGTGTTGAATACCAGCTATATAAAAATGAAATTGTTATTATTGAAGAACTTTTTTTTTTTATTTCAAAAAATATATTACTTTTTTTAGAATAATATGTACCAAAGTTATCGAGGAATAACAGTAAGTTATAAAATAATTTTTATTTAAAAATCCAAATAATGTTTCGGAAACTTTATTTTTATTGAAAATCCACTTTCAAGAAGGGATTGTATCCCACTATCTGTCCTTTATAGTATTTGAAACGATTTCTGTATAACGGATAATATACTAGCTTATAAACATTTTTACTCTTAAAAAAACAAATAGCTATCTAAACTATTAATCTATCACTATCTAAACCATTTTCGAGATGTTAAAGGATTTCCACATTTAATCCTCGCTGATTTAGAAAAATACAGTTTTAGAAAATGTTCATCTGTCTATTCGTGACAAAGGTGACTCAGAGGCATTTTGAGCTAGACGGTTGACATTTTTTTACACGGTCTTTATAAAAATTCTTAAATTTCTATCTGATTTTCAAAAAAAAAAAAAAAAAAAAATCCGAGTAAATCCATATTTCTGTTTAGTTTAGTTATATTAACGTCCCGTAGTAAAGCAACACGAAGGCTATTTTGGGACGGACTGCGTTATTTTGAACCACGGTCAGATGACGAGGACGACACGTGAACTGGCATCCCCCTCTCCACACCACGCCACACCAGCGGGAGGACGTTTGGCCTGACAGATTGAACGTGCAAGAGATCCCCCCTCACACGATGGTTCTTCGGTGGAATCGAGTCTCGAGCCTGAAACCCTACGGTTTCGAATCCGAGACATTACTACCAGGCCACCGCGACCCATCCATTTTTCGGCTATTCGGTTATAAGTTAATACAATAACTACAAAACGAAATGAGATAGGTAGGGTTCAATGTAAAAATTTAGACGCCGCTAAATTTTGAGGAAAATCTAACAAAAATTCGACAATCTATCGGTCTGTAATTTGTGTTTTTTGTCATTCTCACAAGAAAAAAATAATAATAACACACACACAATGTCTTACATCGATCAAATCTGGTATTGGATTTTCTGACAACAAATGCAGTTTTGTGTCGAAATTTTGCTTCAATCGGTTGCGAAAACCGTGCTTAAAGTACGAATTCGAATTTAGAAACTATTAACGTATGCCAGGAATTAATCGTCAAAAAACTCATAAAGAATGACACGATAGATTCAGTAAAACTGCGGAATTCACGCCAGTGGTTAATATTTCATAAATATTCTTTACCAATGTCATGCAAGGTATCATTTGGCATAATAATTTTTATTAGAGAGTATGCGATACAGTTTTGGGGATACCACTCCCACTGGTTCTATTCAAGTCTATCATTTTGCGTAGAATACTCCAGGGTGTCTTTCACACTTAATTTGACTTATAATTCGTTGAAAGAAAATTATTCAAGTCAATAATTAAATCAATTTAATATTAAGAGAAAATAATAAATTACTACATATTTTTTTAAAAAATATACAGACTTAACTGTAGAATTTTTATATATTTGCCCTTTTGTAGTGTTGATACACAGGTAAGATATAAAATATGATTTCTAGCTATTAAATATGATTTGGATGAGCCATGAGTTCGTAACCTTGTTTAACGATTGTATAATGTTCCCAAATTTCAACTGAAGTAAATAATATGAATTTCGAAGTGCAAGTCACGTCTGGGTCGCAATGTAGCGATCGCCAATAGCAACATTGGTGACCTAGGACGATAAACAAATAAACAAAACGCAGCCTTCGTGCAGTTGAATGCCGAATAAATAATAAATAAATAAATAGCGATAAATAATCACCCTATAAATAAAAAATGGCGATAAATAATCAGCCTATAAATTAAAAAATGACGATAAATATTTAGTCTATAAATAAAAAACTTCGATACATACAGGGTGATCGGCTAATAAGAACTGATTTCAAAATTAAATATCTCTACAACAAAGATCGATAGAATTATGAGGTAAACTGTACGTTTATTAGCAAAAATGTAAAAATGCTGTACAAAAGTGTAGAAAATCTAGTTACGAAAATCGTTAACAGAAAGCGCTCTGATCACAATGCCCATAGATACTTTCAATGTGAAGTCAAAATGGAAAAATAACTCCCGATCTCACTCCTTGTGACTTCTTTCTGTGGGGAGCATTGAAAGACACTGTCTATAGAAACAATCCCGCCACTCTAGTGAGTTTGAATCGTTGACTGGTGCTGCATGTGATTCCATTTCCACGCAAGAGACACATTGCAAGACGTGATGTCCAATTTCATTGTTCGATTATGCCACCTCATTGTTTCGAACGGTGAACATTTTGAAAAAATTTCATTTTGATTGCAAAGATCGTATCACTTTTTTTAAAGACTCCTTTCAGAAAAAGAGTTTTTAGCCCAGAGCCCCATCTGTTAACGATTTTTGTAACTAAATTTTCTAACCTTTGTACACTATTTTTACAGTTTTGCTAATAAACTTGCAGTTTACCGCCTAATTCTATCGATATTTTTTGTAGATATATTTAATTTTGAAATCAAAGCTTATTCGCTGATCACCCTGTTATCAGTCGATAAATAAATAGATGAATAAAAAAAGCTGATAATTAATCAGCCAATAAAAAAATGGGTAAGGCGAATTAGAATCAACAACCTATATATCACCACTAAAAACAACAGCAAATATATCACTCGTCTCACATCAGACTCACTGGAGGGGGAGTTTTGGAAGCTTTATAGGCCAGTTAGCATCCTCAAGACTAAGTGATCACTTTTAATCTTGTGGTCAAGTTATCTGGCTACGAACCATAAGATCGAGAGTTCGACCGCTAGCTATCGCCAACAGCAGCAAATGTTTTTGTTTTTTAAAAACTGAGATAAGGATTAAAAAAAATGGTCAATATTCTACCAAAATCGAAGTATAAGCTTAATTTTAATTTGTGCTGTTTGGAAATATTTTACATTGCTAGCAATCCTTTAAACAAAGGGGGGGGGGAAAGCAAGCGAAATAATTTTGTTTTAAAGTCAAAACTAATTTGCCTGAAATCTGCTTAACATACAGACAACAAAGCAAACGAAGTTTAATTCGTCCTGTTTTTATAATTTCCACCGTAATCTTACTGCCAGTAGAAATTTTTTTAAAAAAATTATATTTAAAAGTAAAATAAATTCATAATCTTTCAAATTCCAAATTAATAGTGTATACATAATATTTTCATCACAGTTATTAGAAACGTCTAATATCAAGAGAAAAAAATGATCATTTTATATTAATTTCGTGCATAACAGATAATTTTAAACCTAATTATATGTTCCTGATTATCTCGTGCGCATTTTGAATTAATATTTTGGATTGATAACTGCTTTCAGAAATGTTTGCAAATGCAAAAGTCAAAGAAAATATGAAAATTTATTTAACTTAGAAATCAGGTGAGCAATTTATGTGCTTTCTTTCTTTTTACTAATCGTTGAATTTCAAATGTATTAAAAGATTTGGAAAGATAAATAATTTTAAGAACTAGATAAACAATGTGCTTAATTATGTCATCCTCATTAAATTGGGGAGCTTTACTTATTAAACAAAGCAAGGAAGTGTTAGTAATCCACTATTAAACAAAACCGTATTTATCCTTTACAAAAACTTTTATAAACAAAATTTAATTGCTATTTGATGAGTTTATAAGAAAAATACTGATTCTAGTGTAGATTTGGGTGCCCCTACAATTGGCTACAAATTTCAGTAATGAAGCAGTACTTCTGTTTTATTTGATATCTTGTTTTCATTGATGTTACTGTTGGGTTACTGATTGAAAATTCTCTTGGAGCCAAACTTGGCATCAAAAAAATTGCCAACAAATCAAGGCGCACTCATTGTAAATTTTTACGAAAATAATATTTATGAATACATTAAATCTTAGAAATTTGTTCAAATTAAGTTCAGAGCATATTCAACAGAATATTTATAAAAGATATGCAAAACTTCATTCAATTATTTAAATAATGAATTTTATATAGTGCTCGTAATTTGTATATGTCTATGTATTTTGAAACTGCAATTTGCCATTTTAAATTTATGTTTACATATTTCTCTCTCTTTTTCCCCCTGTTTTTCGAGTGCCTATTTTTAACATTATACATTCATTATTTTCTAAATTTTCCTATCCTAACCTGCCTGACGAACTCTTTACCATTTTTTTTTTATTCTAGGATTTAGTCTTTAAATATGAAATTAGTTTATTACGGAGAGAATTTGCTTCTCACATTACTTTTGATCGAGTCTATTTATTTGGCTTCTGATCAACTATTATTGCCTTCATTTCAAATTAATCGCCAAAAAGTATTATTTTGCTGCCAAATATCTCGCCACTTCCATTTATGCACTACTACTTATGTTATCACATTTCTTGCATTATAAGTGTAAATTTAAAAAATCACACGAGTAATCATCTATTGATCCCAACTGTAAAAGAATTATGCACAATAAAGTGGGTTGACTAGAATCTTGAGTTGATAATTAGGGTGTGCCTGGACTGCAAATTAATAAAAGTTTCCAAAATATAGTTTAATAAAACTAACTCAAAATAATGAATTAAAGAAAGGATGATGGTTTCAAGTTTTCAACTTCAAAAACATATTGATCAATAAATTTGAAATCGAATTTATTACATCTTTTACACATATTGGAATATATGGTAATGAAAGGACGGATTGATGTACGAAATTGGAAGGCACAAAAAGAGGGTTGATATAATTGCTGTCAAATCAAATGGTGTATTAAAACGAGAAGAAATAAAGCTACAATGGTTTGAAAGATAATACATATTCAGAAAAGGACTTATAACTTTATTCCTAATTTAGGTTTAAAAATAATTCAAATTCACTAATTATCCAAATTATATCAGGACTTGTGAAATTTTCAGCATCTTTCCCAAGATTTGGGTCCCAGCATATTTCCTGGACGAATAGGTGTAAATAAATGCATCTGCAGAAGAATTAGATCAGTTTATCATTATTTAAAAGAAACTTATAAAAATTTCGGAACTAAGGAAGAATTTAAAAGTTGAAAATGATGACTTAGGTACAGCGCTAATGGTGAAAAAAAAATCTTTATACATTTAAAGACTTGATGATAAAAATCAACAATTTTTTACCTACTATTTAAAATTTTAAAATGGTTTGCTTTTCTTTTGTTGTTGTTTCCAGTGGTACTTTACAAGCTCGCCGATCAGCTGTTTAAGCCTCAATGAGAGTCCCTTGTTTATCAGTAGCGCCAATTAGGGCCAAGAGTACGAGTTAGTTACTTCATGCTTCCCATTCGTTTGCACAACCCCTTTTTACAGGGAGGTGGCACATTCATACTACTCACAGATTGAAAGAATTACAACCATGCCCGAATCGGGAAGCCCAGATCACGGGGAAGACAAAATACCCCTGTGCCAGAACGCCGGCACTTTTGTTGTTCAACGCACATTTAAAATTGAAAATGTTGAAGAGATTTTCTGAAAGTGATGGCCTGCTCCTAGTTTAAAGGTATGAAAGGTTTAAGGAAAGATGAAGAGGAAGGTCTGTGATTGACCACTTTATACCTGGAAACCCATCGTCTCAAACAGCATGCCAGTTCGGAGAACCGGCCAGTGTTATGGACGAGTTATGATAAAGGTGGCAGTCGACCAGAACAAATCCTGAAGATACTGATTCTTTCAATGCTGGCTGGTTATACACGAGAAATGAATGCAAGAAGAATGATCTGCACTTTCCCGTTATCAGGGCGCAAATGTCCCCGAAGTGAATCAAAAGCAAATCAAGTCACTAAGCAAAAATTGAAGAAAATTGTAAGAAATTTGGCGGAATTTTACATTATTTGGCGATTTCTAGCTGCGACCGCCTAACAGAAAAATACCGAATGATCTTTTGATTTTTAAGCAGTTTGTTGCAACGATGAACAACTGAGTCTTAAGTGACTATAAGATCCGTACGCCTCTGTAACAGAATCAGACTAATTTAAAAATCGTAATCAGTGTTGCTTTTAAAAAGAGCGAAATAAATTTTTATTTGAGAAAAGCTCTCATAAAGATAGATCCGATTAAAAATAGAAAATGTTTCTCAATTTTCATTTAAAGAAATTTTTTAATCAATGAAAGAAAAAAATTCGCCACAAGATGTCAAAAAATATTTTTTATTTAAGAAAAAAGATGATGGACTACGTAATGTGATGTGTAATATTGAATTTTTTGACTATTACAGTTTTTCTCTACACTTATACAAAAAGTAAAAAGGAATATATTTGTGTTAGAACTCTAAAAGGCAAAACGTATCAAACTTGGTTGGTGGAAATGCAAAGTTCGGAATTTTTTTCCTTGAAACTTTTATCAGATATTTAATAAGTGATATTTTGGAGTTTTTCCATCATAACTTTTGAAAATATAGCCACACACAAATATTTTTTACATGATAATAAAATTTGAAAACTTATCTTCGCAAAGACACCGAATGGCAAAGTTCAGACAAAGGCTTATTGTAACAGTTTTTTTTTCTCATATTTTTAAGTTTATTTGCGATTTTTTTATTATAATTAATTTTTAACAGTTTAACTATTCATTCATTATTTGCATAAAAACATTCAACGTTTGTTGATTTTTGGCTGAAAGGTGTTTCAAAACTTGTTGACTGCTACGACTTGCTACGAATATAAAAAAATGTAAACTTAATCATTCAGGAAAACCAGCTGGTTGTCAAAGGCGGCTAATTGATAATAAGTAAAAGTCCACGCAAATGAGCGAGGCACGTACAAAGTGATTCGGGTATGTTGGAAAAAATTTACCAAAATCTTTTAAAAAAATCACTCAGATTTATTTGCAACTAAAAAAAATAACAATTCTCTTAGCCGATGGAATATGATTTTTAAAAAAGAAGCCCTTTTTTGAAAGGTTGGGATAGTAGGAACATCAGCCGAGAGATGCCCCAGAAGTTCGTTATTAATATGAAGAAGTAGGCAAAATTTAGCCAATGTATTCATTACTTTATGTGGCAAAACAGGTTTAGATTTGCCGGCATGCAGTTAAGACAAATAGGAAAATTTCTTTAGAATCATGATGATTTATAATCTCCAAATGGGAGATGGGGAACCATAAAAGAAGACTTATCGAATGACAGATTCAACATTTTTTAAATCTCAATATTTGTAGTGAATTTATACAGATGTCTAATGATGAACCATCAGCATCTCACACTAGTATTCATTAAGTCAAAGGGAAAATTCTGTAATTCTGCAGATTACGGATCATATGTATAGGGAAATTTGATGAAACCTTGTATTATCATTTTAACCGAATAATCGAACAGTACTGACAGATATGATTAAATCGGTTGATTTAACTCCCTATTTGGTAAATTGCTTTCTTACTCGCCAAAATTTTATCATCTTCTATGATTGCAATACATGACAAATAGCTTACAGAGTTACAATAGAAATTGTTAGTATTACCAAACTGGCACTCTGAAATATTCATTTTCAAAAAACGGATATTATACTTGGACCATGCCAAAGTATGTAGCTGGATAGATTATGATTGTGTCAGAAATGAACCAGAGTCACATCAGATTTATCTATCCCATTTAAGATCTTTTTACAAAATCTTATTTATGAAAATGAATTTTGATATAATTCGGTCTTAACGGCGACCAAAAAGGACCAAGAAAAAATTTTACCAAATTATAAAAATATACTCAAATGCTGTATTGCATGCTATATAGTTTGCTCTATAGTCGAATGCTTTATAGTTCGATGATTGGGAACTTTTCCATTATACCGGCGCAAGCGAAAAGTCGCCAATAATGATGCAACCAATGCCAAACGGAATATCGCGGCCGGTAACCTTTCGCCGCCACATTTTTTAAAGAAAGTCGCGGCCATTTTGTCACATGCGCCAAAATGGCGGCTGTATGCTGTCGCCAAAAAGTCTGCTTGCCGAGATTTGCACCGGTATAATGGAAAGGTACCCAATCATCAAACTATAATGACCGATGATTGAAATCGCCATATTGGCAAAATTTTTCCTAGGAGTTTTTTGGTCGCTCTTACAACTGACAAGTATCAAAATTCATAATTCACACCAACCAAATACTTCGTATATTTGTTTTCAGGAGATTCCTTCAACAAAGGAAATCAACGTGTAACAACATGAAATCTCTTATACTGCTTATATTTTTCATTGGTACTGGAATATTGTCAGCGCTGTCACAAGCAAGTAAGTCATTCTTTTCGCCTTTCTGAAGTATGAAATTGATTTTTTCCCCTTTAAATTGCTAATGATAAAACTTAAATTCTATTTATCTAGTTCTCTGAATTTTTGAAGTTATTGTTGCTAATTCAAGTAAAGACAAACACATAAAGCTGGTGACAGATTTGATTTTTAAACAAGAATGTTTAGATATGTAATGTTAATTTTAAAACCAAAAGCTTAGTTTGCCAATGTAGTTTGTGGAAATTTCAAATTATTGTGCCTTCAGGCAGATTGAAAGGAAATTACAATTCTGAAAAGTACATGCTGTATTTCCAAAACTTTCTCGCAAACTCCATGATAAAATTGTTATTTTCTCCCGCCATGTATAAAAATTATAGCACGTGATGAGCTGTGAACATCACGAATGCTCAGAATTTTATTTTCAGTGTCTCGCACATGAGGCCTTTGTACTTTCCGCCCATGATTTTGGAAAGTAAATAAATTTAAAATCTGGTACAGAACTATAAGTTGTACAGACGGACGGAAATTCACCACTTTAAGGAACATTTGTTCAAAATTTGATATATAAATAATTTAGAGGTTTAAACAGTGTGCTGGCAATCTGTATGTTTTGTGATATCATGTTTACTTTTCTCTGATTCAGAAAGATAAATTCTCTGTGATTGGAGTTCATTCAAAATACTATAAAAATCCACTAATTTGGAGTAAATCCCACTTACCACATTTCAACAGCCTGGATTAAAGCGATTTTGGGTTTACAGGCAGACATAAATCCAGCTTTAGGGGTCCTTTTAAAATTTTCTAATAAACCTTTTACCATGCAAAAAAACCTAATACTTCTCATGCAAAAAAAGGACTTGGAATACGTCCTTACGCCTTACATGTAATTGAGGAATAATAGTTGCGAAATGTTGATCTTCGGAGAGAATTTAGTACTTTTACTGAATCTGTCACCCTTGGCAATTTGTTTCGGCGATTAATTTATGGAATGTGGTTAATAGAACACGAAAATCGAATTTTTGACTTAGATAAGTTTTTAAAATTAATATTTAATATAAAATCATATAGATTTCACTCCAAATTTTATGGTGAAATTTTCTCTTTTACAGATGCTAAGAACATGTACCAAATTTTATTCATTTAATTCTCTTCATTTTGTAATTATCGTGTTAACTTGCATTCAGGCAGACATCTTTTCAATGAATTCTACTCAGTATTTGAAAAATAAAATCTACAAATTTTGTATACATATCTTATGCCAAATTTCATCAGTAGATCTCCAAGCATTCTTAAGTTAACTTTGAAGGACTTTTCGGTCTTGCAGGGGAGGGGGTATCTAAAACTTAGAGATTTTTGTAAAGATCTCAAGGTCGAATTTTTTGAACGATTACAGTACTTTCTCTACACTTCGTACAAGAGGAAAAAAATGTACTTTTATAAATAAAAGAATTCTGAGTCTCGAATTTTCTTCAATAATTGTTGAGGTTCCAATGACGTTGGACCTTTTTTTGAAATTTAAAAGATTTCATTAGTTCTCCGCTTTCGGGAATTAGTTTAAGTTTTGCCTTTTTTGGAGTTGCTTTTTTGGCGTAACATCAATGATGTTACAAAATCTAATGAATTTTTACATATGCCGCTAGAAGGCGTTATAAGTGAGAGGCGAGACAATATGCTTACGTAACAATAATCTTGAGGTCGAATTTACTGTTGATTAAATTAATTTCTTTTTTTATTCTTCGCATACTAGAAAGAGTAACTTAAAAGTTACTCGTTAGTTTTTCTTTTCTTCTTTATCCATATGGCTTTGTTTTTCAGCTGCCAGCGATGACCCAATATTGCTTCAGTCGCCATCTGCTGAACAGCCGCATCATGTGCAACGTCGGGTTATGGAAGAGGAGGATCCATTCATTGGCGATCCTACGATCAGATTTTTCCTCCGAGTGCTACTGGCTCCATTTTCCATCTTCAGTCCTGAAAGGAAAACTCATCATCATGAATCCAAACACTCTGCTGACTCGTTCAGAAATTCAACAGACCAGACGGTGAAAATGAAGGAATCTGGAACCATTGAGAAGTTGAATGAAACGAAGAAATCTGGTATGAAATGTTATTTTTTTCTCTTGCTCCTAAATAAACACAAATGCCTATGGGACTAGAAAAGGTACAATTCGGTTTCAATGGTGACCAAAAAGTGCCAAAAAAAAAAGGAAAAAATTCGCCAAATCTAATGCTATAATACGAGGAATGGTTGCCAAGTCGAAAATCGCCCTAGAATTAATAAACTCCGGTAAACTTGGGGGTCTGGGGTTTTTGGCCACGAGGAATCGATTGACGCCGGTTTTGAAGCGCTACGGTCGAGCAGTTCGGAGTTACAGATAGGATATTTTCAAACTTTATTAGTTCGCCATAATGGCTACTTAAATTTTCAAGCGGTAACGTGCTGCCATCTATAGCCAATATGGCGAACTAATAAAGTTTTATGTTTATGCTGTTATAGGTTTATGATATGTTTCTTATGAGTGTATATATGTTGGTTTTTCTAAATAAATTTGTCAAAAATATTGAACTTCAACACACTTCCATCTTTACCTTTGTATAGAATAGTTCCTTTTCCAAACTCTAACTTTGTTTAGAAAAGTTTACAATGGTGCACTTTAACCGGTTATCTTTTCACCAATGGTTTCACAAATTTTCATTTGGCATGTATTGTTTTGATAAATCACAACTGAAAATTTAAATCTTCGAGTTAGCTTCGATACCTGTTTTCTCCGAGCGAAGCTCGGTCACCCGCTGGTTATAAAAATACTCCATAATAAAAATTATTGAAAAAAAACCTTCTAATTTGGATAATTTAACTAATGTTTATTTTGTTTATTAAAAACGATACAAAAACCTTTTTATAGGGTAGAATTTTATTTCGTTATATTGCGTTCCAACCTTTTCTGACTTTGTTGTTTTCCGAAAGCAATAAAGAAAGAAATTCTAAACTCTACATCATCTTAAAAATATAAGGGTTGTCCAAATGAAAAGTGGGCAAGTTGAATGAAAAGAATACCTTCATTGGAAACCAAAAGAAATTGCCATGGGCGTGGAAACACAGGTCCCATCGTGTAGGCAGTAACTTTGTGCCTCTGATGTAGAAAGATAGTGGTTGATTCTCGAAGTAGTCCTGCACAACTTCCTTCACTTCACCGTTCGGATGGAAATGCGTCATCTGCAATGCTCTCTGAAGTGGCCCAAAGTTATGGAAATAACAGAGTGACAAATCGGACTTTACAGCGAGTGTTCCAACACTTTCAAACTGAATTTTTTTTTTTTTTGAGATCGTCTGAATTTCACTGTAAACGTATAGGGAAGTATTGTTATGGAGAACGATCACATGTTGTGTGAGAAGGCAGTGCTGTTTACTTTTAATTACTTTCCGTAGTTCGTCAGAGTATCGCAGTAATGTGTTGAATCGAAAGCATACCCTTGGGGCAAGAAATCAATCAAGAGTGATCCACGAAAATCGATGGATCAAAAACCGTATGACCAAGCGCTGTTCCGATCTGGACGCATCCATGTATAATGCAATTTTACTTCAGACCAGTTTCGTTTCATTCCAACGCTTTTCAATATTTTAATGCAGCATGCAGTATGAGTTGGGTTGACGGGGCGCCTAGCCTCGGCAGGGGCTTATCCCCAATAATGACAGAATAAGTGGAACCTAACGGTAAATATGTTGACGCGATCATCTTAGTAAAATGTTGAACTATGTGCACCGTATGAGCGCCGAAGCATAAGTGAACAGAAAATTGAATGCAACTTGCAGTGCACCTCCTACCGCATTTTATATCCCTGTTCGGTGGCGCTACTATAGCTGTAGCCATTTTGACGCAAACTCAAATGTCTACTTTTAATTTGGGCAAGCCTTATAATTATTGAATTAAAATGGAATTCTTGCCATTTGACAGAAGTTACCTCAATTTTGAAAGGCTAGATATACACTCTTGAAAACAGTTTTAACAAAGAATATGATTATCGGTTTTCTGATAACAAACGCCTCTCACTTGCACTGAACACTATAAAAGTGTCGTTCTTTATACTAAACATAATATTTGAGACATGAATTTTTATTTAACTCCTCTCCGAAATGTTAAATAATCTTTTCTGAAATGTTGAAAGTTTCACCTCCACAATATTTTCGGCAAAGTAATCCTTCTGCAAAATATTTATATCCCGTTTCAAAAAAGAAAAAAATATATTTCCTCCGGTTTTTATTTTATTTATTCATTTCTTTGAAGATCCAGCTTTTGGTAAATCGAAATCAAAATCTAAAAGAAGCGAAGAATACAGAGCAAGTCATCGCAAGCATTTCCGGTTCGACTCTTTTCCCTTTGTGTACCACCATTCTGGTCCAGAGATAGACACAAAAATAAGAGAGTCAACGGGTGACATTTCTCATGAAAAACGTTTTGGAATGCATGGAACACCGCGACCAACAGGTAAATTATTCTATTCAAGTATAATTTATGTGAATTACATGACTATTTCGTTAAGAATTCCTTTAAAAAAATAATCAAATTTAAATTTTTGATAAATTAGAAATTATTGCCTAATTACTTGATTACTAAAGATAAGAGGACAAACAATTCAAACAGAGGAATGTAATAAAAGGTGGGGGAAAAAAGCAGAAAACTAACACATAATTGCAACAAATCAGCCATTCTTAAATTCTCCTCAGTAATAGGGAAACTTTTCAGAATTACTTGTAGAATATTAAAAAGTTGCTATTTTGAAGCTTTATAAAATCCAATTGTCGATAAATGGATAACTATTAGGCATAAATATTAATACTATATATTTTCAAATGTGGAGTCTCTCTGCGATGTTGCGCATGCGTTAGGAAGCGTTAATTTTGTTAAAATAAAGTTGGGATGAAAAAAGGAGAAGATGTTCACACATTATTTAACAATTAGATGGATAATTACTAATGAAAAATCAGTTAATTAATTAGCATCCCCACTATCACAAATTGTCCTCAAAGGTTTCTTAGGGTTTCTTCAGGATGCTGTACTGCATTCAAAAAACCAAACATTATGGAGATGCCGTACAGCATCTTGTCCTAACAGAGAAATGAATGATAAATGTAATATTTTGAATTAAAGTAAAACAGGGGGCAAAAAATAACAAGCACAGAGGGGCGGAAAAAAACTGGGGGAAAAACCCTTGCTTAAGAGAGAAGTGAAGGACAAATCTTAATTTTTAAAAAAACACCGAAGGTGTGCTTACTATGTATCATCCCTTTTGTGCCAAAAAATCATCCAAAAGTGATACTGAGGAGTTCTTGAAGTATTTCAAACTTTAGATTAGAAATTACTTAAATATTTTCTAATCCAAAAAAATTTAAGGATTAAAAAATTTTCTATAATGCTTTTAAAATGTTCCAAAACCAGCTGTTCTTAATTGATTTTATTTTAATCGCTATATAAATAGTTTTTAAGAGGCAAACGTTAAAAGTAATTTAAATAACAAGATACCTATTTTTTAGAGAGAATCTATCCACAGCATAAAA
The DNA here is from genome assembly GCA_026543055.1 of Argiope trifasciata. Classification (NCBI taxonomy): domain Eukaryota; kingdom Metazoa; phylum Arthropoda; class Arachnida; order Araneae; family Araneidae; genus Argiope; species Argiope trifasciata. Next base: position 2,742,912 of record JAPMOQ010063993.1, on the reverse strand, counting down.
CGAAGTCTCCTGAAAGCGTCTGTACGTTTGAAAGAGAAAAACTCGAGGAATACTTAACCAGTATGAGAGATATTTCTACCCCTTTTGGTGGGCATTTATTGTAGAAGGTTTTAGTTTATTGAAGTCATATCAATAGGTAGTTTTATAATTACGATTTTAATTATTTCCTACTATGATTCACGCATGCGTAAAACAGTAGCATTTGTGATTTACACTTATCTGCGCATGTGCGAAAACCTCAAACTGGGCTAATAGCAAGAGCTGCGGTATGCATATGCGATACATTTTTTTGTTTACGTCTGATTTAAAAAAAGATTCAAATTTCATTATTCCCAAAGAAAGGAAATCCGACACATTAAATACCAAGCAGCTTCGTTTGTTATGCAATAACGAAAACGAAGATGAAATAATCGTTCGATTAGCGAATATCAGATAAATAATTTCTACGCTTATAGGAGACTGTTCTGTTGAGCGAAAAATTCACGAGTACTGTAATTGAATTACAGAGACAGAATGGATCTTATGAGAAACGAAGTGATTTCCCATCCAATATAGTTTGCAAAGATATTATTATGAAACAAGCTGAATTTTATTTTGATATCATATTATACAGAGTTGATATAGAGGGGTGAACAATGGTACAGAGACACATTTGTGCATTTTTAAATTTTAAAACAGCTTTTTTACTGAATGTGTGCGATAAAAAATAATTTTGTGGTCAGTTTTGATGATTTCTAAATATATTTTTATGTTTGTTTGATGTTGTGTGAGACACCCGTGCCATATCGGGTGGAGGCAAGCCTGTAGCTTAAAACTAATTTTTTAGTACTTTTCCGTTGTACGGGTGCAACGAAAAAGTCGCCAAATAATCATTGGTCAGAAAAAGAGAAAAATCGCCAAAAAATTACCAAATTGCAAATTTACGTCAAATTTAAAGTTTAAATTCTTCAAATTCATGTTATTTGTTGGCGACTTTGTTCGCGTTTTGCTCCCATTGGCGACACTTGTTTTGCCATTCGCTTCTTTTGGTGACTTGACTCGCATTTGACTCACATTGGCGACATCTTGCATCTGTATAACGGAAAATTACCATTTTTTCCCCCTTGAATGTTATGCCACAGGCAATGCTATGCGAAAACTGCTAATATTTCATATATATATATAAAAAGTTGATTTCAAAATCTTTGCCATGAAAAAAATTAAAGGTAATTTCAAAAAAAGACAAAACTTTTTAAATGCAATGTAAACATTCTGAAATTAATCAGCCAGTTACAAAAAAGCATCGGAAATTACTTTTATCGAATTTTCTCCCATATTCCCAAATATAAATGCTATCTCTTCTCCCGAAATATAAAATTGTGGATCTTGGGTAAGGCCCTGAATGCCACGAGTACTAAGACTTGGTTTGAATACCACACATGAGTTATTTGCTTCATATTTTTTTAAAAAAAAGGTATTTATGTATTATTGCATAGCATCTGCGAATATCGATTGAAGAATAGTACGAAATATCGATCTTTTGCATAAATCTAACATGCAAGTTTTAGTGGGTTTTGTTTTATATATTTGTTCGTTTTTTTAATGATTAATCGCTAACACACACACACATATATATATATATATATGTATGCTAACACACACACACACATATATATATATATGTATGCTAACACACATATATATATATATATGTGTGTGTGTGTGTGTGTGTGTTACAGTTGAAGTCACAGAATCACATACCATTTCATTTATGTAAACCTGTATAAGCTTTTAGAAATACAGGCAGACAAGCTTTTGCCAGATACGGCGAAAACCCGACAAGAATCGACACTTTAGGAGTGAACAAGAGGGTCAAATTTTATCTATCGAGATTCTTACATTTTCTAGTTATCGCTGTAACTTTGACTCGGACTAGTAACCAGCCTGACATTCTCTTAAAGAACTTCGATCCAAACTTGATGGCAATTTCTAAATGTACTGAACAGTTCATGTTTTATTCGTCTAGCTTAAAGCGTTTTGGGGTTAATATATTCAAATACAGATAGTCAGAACAATAGATAGACAGACATAATTCCATAAATTTATTTTTCGGAATAAGATCTGATTGATCAATTCACAGAACATATTTATCAGACAGTCCTGCCTTCCTAAAAGTCTAGAATTCGATTTTTTGACAATTATAATTTTTTAAGCTTCATATAAAATTCTGGAGATATCAACTAGAAAATTTTGTCCCTCCGTCTCAAAAAAAAAAAAAAAAAAAAGGAAAGAAGGAAAAGAAAAAAAGTTTTTTTTTTCTTCTTTTCTTTTCAAGACAGTTTTCCTAAGTTTACTTTTTGTAAACTTAGGAAAACTGGCTTGCGAGGTGCCTAGGAAATTGCCTGTTTTGTCTACTCGATAATCTAGTTTTGTCTACATCATATCAATATTTACGTAAAACTGTGGGATGAAAGTTAAAGATCTTTCAAACACAAAATTACGCTAATTGACTATGATCGATTTCCCTTATAAAATATCAAAATATTTCGATAAATAATACAATAAGGCGAATTCTCTTTTACCTGAAAAAGAATATTGAGCAACGTTGCCAGAAAATATTTCTGTTTTGTCTTTCAAGGAATTAGTCGGCTACATTTTGCTCTGTAGTTTCTAGGGTCAGATGCTGGTCAATAACATAATGATCGAAACTGGGAGTATTTTTATTTGAAGAATAAGATATGTGCTTAGAAAATATTTTTATTTTTTATTCCAAAAGCTATTTATATTATTTTTAACAGAATTACTTTAGTAGAAGGACTAGTTTTTGATAAATTTGAAAAATAATTGCATTAAAATATTAATTTTCAACAATTACAATAAAAAATAAGGGGGCTCTCAAATGAAATTTGGATATGACAAAACATCACAGCAAAAACGTTAATTATCAGAATTCGTCGGTTAATATAGAAAGTGGTCATTTATTTATCTATCGAATTATTTGTTTGTTTGATCCTAATTTTAATCTGTCTCTCTACACAATAGAAAATGTTATCTAATCGATCATCATTTTTCGAGGTGCCAATTTGCATTGATACCCTCATCATTACCTTTAAGCCTGCATACTTTATTAGGACAGAGAATATCAAACGCGCAAAACATAGGCTCCGAAAATATGATTGCCCAGCTTCAATAAGAACACAACGCAGTCAGATTTGAAAACCCATTATTTAATCCCTATCCGAATGTGATAAAAGTAAAAACATAAATTGGCGAAATCATTATAGTGCATTTGTAATTTTTTTTTTTAAATCGATAAGCTTTCAACATTTTGGTCATTTAGAGTAGCTACGAATCATTCCAATGGATCGCTTATTTTTCAGCACTCTCTAAGCAAAACTTATCTATATTCAGAAAAAGAAGTGCTTCTGATATTACAAGATAAATTTATCACTCTTATAACAATGAAATTGGGCACATTGATAGTTATTATGGTGATTTGGTGAAAAGTGCCTTTACACATATTTTTTAAATTTAAATTCTTTGTTAGTGGAGGTGATTATTCATACTCGCTTGTCTATTGTATCTTTTCTTAGATTGTAAAAATAGAGGAGGGGGAATTTGTACTCAGAACAAATGTCGTTCTGATGGAATTTGTTTTGCATTTCTGTCGTAATTTGCCGATTTTTTTTAAATTAGTAAATTACTTTTTCAGAATTTAAAAAAAAAAGAAATTAAAATTCTTGCATTCAACATTTTAATTCCGATATCTTTTTCTGAAATTTATAAATAATTATTTGAACACTTCTCATCAATTTAAAGCAAGAACAATCAAATCTTGATCGTAGATTTTTTTTATTGTTTTCCTTATAATATATTTTTATTGATTTTCTAATAATTTTCATCTTTGATCAAAAAACATCACATCGATTCGATAAGAAGCCGTACTGAGAAATCAAGGGTCATAAAAATTAATTTAATATAATTTAAATTCCAACAACATCGCCTGCAGCAAATTTTCTGTCTCTTCTACTTGTTTTAGAACTTTTTCATTTCAGTTATTTATTTCGAATTTTATCGTTTGCAATTCACCAAACGTTATAATTACTCAGCAGGAAAATAAACACATAAAATCATTATTTCTCTTTTTATATTTCACTTCCATTGCTTTGTTTTTATGTTATTATGTTTCGAGTCCGCTAAAGATTTTTGATGGCATGGGGAAAATGGCATTCTGCTTGCGTGATAATAAAAATAGAACAAACAAGAAATAATATTTCGTTCAGATTATTAGAGCTATTTTCTGGTATTTATTAATTTAAAGTGCTATAATCGCTTTTTATATGTTTAAACAGAGCGACTCAAACACTTTGAAAATGAAACAAATAATAATATGAATAATCATTGAGAATACTTTTCAGTTAGCTTTCTTGTATACTCACACAATAAAGTTCATTTTGGGTTCATCTTCGTGATTAAGGACGCAATAACAATAATCGAGTAGGAATTTTACACTATTTGTTTTTGGCCTATTTAATCCAAAAGTTCGTACAGTTTTACAATTTTGATACGAAGCCGACGTTCAAAATTGTATTTATCCAGCTTGCGCCGACTGTTCTGGAACACGTGCTAATTATAGCCCCTTCACAATGGGAAGAATTTAGCATCCAGATGGTTTGACACTCCTTCCCCTTGAAAGTGCAATGAATTTCTCTTAAACGATAAAAACTCACGTGTGGTTTTTCAGCTGGACATCACTAAGGACCATATGCGATGGCTATTTGGGTGAAGAAGATCTTCCATATGGCAATTGAAGGTTATAGCAGGTGGTGACACAGCTGGTTGGAAATGCCAGTTATCAGGAATGGGAAAGGATAACGTTGCAATATCTTTAGAAAAACAAAACTCTTTTTTGCTGTATTTCTACCGTTTTCTCATTCAATATTGGATCTTTGTTAAATAATTTTAAAAAAGCAAAATCCAGAATGATTTTTATTTAAAGGCGTATTAATGAAAAGTTATTTTAAAGTTTATTTAAAGGCGTGCTAATGAAAAGTTATTTAAATTTTTATTTCAAGGCGTACTAATGAAAAATTAAATTATTTGAATTTTACAAATATATATCAAGCAGAATTGGAAATACTTGACCAATTACACATGAAATCATTTCCACGTTTAAAGTGCTATTTGGTGCATGTGATAATTTCACTTCATTGAAATATTAAGAATAACTGATAGTCGCTATATGTCAATTTAAAAAATAATTCACGTGCCCCAGATTTCCATCGAAACAAAAAGAACAAAAATTCAAACATCAATACTATAATATTTTTTTCTTTTTCATACAGCATACTTTTAAAAATAAATGTACTCTTCCAAACAGATTGGCTTCACATAGATTTCTACATTTGATTTAGAATATTTTTATAATAAAATTCGAATGCGATTAAAATGTCCGCATAGTAAGAATGACCATTATGCGTTCTGAAAAGGTCAAGTTTGACCGCTACGCATGGCTAATTATGCATCTTAACTTGTCACGCATGCGTAGTAGCGCATTCAAAGAGATAATGAGATTCTGGAGCACTTATTTAACAATTATACATAGTACAATAAATAATTAAAAGTCAGCTTTTAAACAAGTATCTTTCTTTATCTAATTGATGTATACCGTTTTATTTAAAAATTCAGAACCATACAACAATTTTCTGATAATTACATGCAAAATAAATAAAAACGTATCAGATTTTATAAGAAAGGAGTGTGTTTAGAAAATAATACACTTCAAATTTTATTCAGAATTTCGAAGTCCACAAAGATAGTCCCCAGTTACTATTTATAGATGGGAGAAAGCAGACGATGAGAGATCGATAAATGGAATTGAAGAGGGTAAATTCTTAACTCGAGCAAAAATATTCCAACTGAATAATATAAGATGTAATTTAAGTTATCCGACTACGTTAAAAACCCTGGTATTCGACCATACTGGCGATTTTTTTTAAAGTGTTATTTCAGTGTAATTCAGACTTCCTCTTTCAAAAACAGTTTGTTTTTTCTTAGAAAAGTAAGGTCTAACCTATTATACAGAGGAATTTCAAGCAAAATATTTCAGCTAGTATTTGACTTCAATTTTAATTTTCATAAAAATTATCAACCATTAACATGATATCCCAAAACCTAATAGAGGTATTTTCATAAAAATTTTAGCGTGTGTTTTAAATATTATGGGCAATGAAATGAACCAAAAGTTTTAGTGTTGGTGAAATACTTTTTCATTTATAGGTGTTTTTAGAAAAATTAAGTTATGAATTTATGGAAAAAATTCATATCTAAGCATATTTTTACCCGTAACTTCTTTGCATCTCAATTTTTTTCTTAGATTTTGGTCCCTTTCATTCATCATTGTACTCTCTAACTTGAGTACAAAGAAAAATAGGATTGTTGCATTATAATTTTGTGTAGAATGTTTACCGTTCTGGTTAAATTTCATTAAAATTTACTACAAATTTTCCCATTTCTCAAATTATATTATATTTCCAAATAATATTTTTGTATTTATAGTGTTTATAGTTGATAATACATCTGAAAACCAAAAATAGTTTTTAAAAAATCGAGTTCTTCAAAATTTTTCCTTCGAACGTAGTCGATTACCTTAATAACAATTTTTATTTTCTCATATATGAAGTATACAGGAAAAGGAAGTATTGTAATTATTAAAGATTCGGCATTGAATTTTTGTTTATTCTTCGCTTTTTCGATCTTTATACTCGAAAAACATATTTTTGAAATTGTTTCTGCTTATCTGTCTATGAACTAGAAAAATCCTAAAGGCATTGAACTAGGGAAATGAAATTTGGTATGCAATATTTACCAAATTGGTAGATTCAGTCAAGTTTTAGATGAAATCCATTCGTAGGATATTTTTCCATCTGTTTGTCCGAATACAAATGAATATGATAATTACAAAAGTAAAATGTAAGACGAAGAAGATTTGGCACGCAGATGCAGCATCTCAAATGTACATCTGTAATCGAATTTCGATCGAAATTTGCCAGGTTCGATTCTTACATCAATTATCATAGCATTTATAGGCATGTAAATTTATATCATATGAATACAATAATGCAAGAACACAAATTTTTTAATTATGTTAAATCTAACATATAGTTTTATTACTAAAATTATAGGTTTTTTTTTTTTCTAAAAATGTTTTTAATTGTTCAAATAGTGTTACAAACAGTCGACAAAATGTCTTTGAAATGCGCATTTGGTTTCTTCACAGCATTAAAACACAAAACACTCATATACGAGACTTTGAAACTAAAAATTTGAACACTGACGGCTCTCATGATTTTCTCAAAGAACCTAATTTTTATGCAAGGAGGTATAACACCATAATTAGGGAGTTTGCCAGAAAGCTTGAGGGATGCCGCCTTCACTTGTTATTAAATTGTTTCATGTTTTGTAAAGATGGAATTTTGGTATCCATTTTTTGTTCCAGCACTTCTTCTTATATTAGTTTTGAAATTCTATACAATTTATTTTCAATGATAACGTAATATTTCAATATTTTCAAAACTGTTCTGTTAGTTTTTCGATTTATGGGGTGTTTTTTTTTTTTTTTTTGTGATCTTATTGGGTATTTGAGAAGAAACTGGTTACAAGTTTCCTCAATATACGTAGTAATGAATTATGAAAAAGCACTTACATAAAATATGCTGTTTATATTTCAACAAACAGGATGTATTATTTAATTAACAAATTAATCATCAAGGCCTATCATAATAAAGGAAAAGACGATATCATTAAAATAAATATACAAAACAAAAAGTTGTTCTTCTCTGATAGATTTTTTTAAATACAGATATAAATGTTTCTTAACTGCTACATCCCGCTAAATGCGGGGTGCGGATGGTAGGTAGTTTAGCACCCTCAACCTACCAGTCTGGGTGTAAGGAGAAAATGTACTAGATTTTTTAGGGATTTTGCGATAATTTTCAATTATTGGACCCTACAGTCTTTCATCCGATGTGGTGTGGAAGTTTGGAGAAGGAGCTGCGAGCTCAAGTGTCGTCCTCAACTTTTGACCGCTTCTCATAATTTCGAGGTCCATCTCGAAATAACCCTAATGTTGCTTTAAAACGGGTCGTTAATATAACTAAGCTAAACAAAACGATGTTGTTACGGATTTCTCTATCCGTAGGGGCTCTCTTCTATATAGCGGTTGTGTTTGATGTGAGATAAACACAATCAGCAGTCCTTTAGTAGAAACACATCGATGACGTTTATTTACACGAGAACAACAAATATCTACCGACGACAACTATATACAGCCGAGACGAACACATAAGAGCGCACACAGGAGCACTCAACAGCAGACACGTAGAAATTCGATAGTGACAGCGTTCGCAGCACACAGGATTCAACGGGAGAGGCGATTCTCGGAGCTTTGCTCAACGGTTTCTCCAAACAACTTAACTACTTCTTCTTGCTTCAGCTGCCGTCTCACTACTGCCCCACAAGACACGAACGACGCCAGAATACGGCACATGTCAAATAAGTACTCCGTCGTTCTCACGTTCACTCCCGACTACTATTCACCACTTCAGAACTATTTGCCAGGATTTCACGATTGACTACTTAGCTTGAAAGTGCAGGTGTTTTATAGTTCCCGGGACTTAAGCGTCTGAACCAATCAAGACGTACCTGGACGTATCTCTGAAAATTATCAATGTTTCGGGTATCATCCATTTTGTCCCCAAATGATCATCAAAATTGTCGAAAAGCTCTCTGAGTGACTGAAGCGACATCAGATACATATAACTGTAAATCAGCCTTTCTTGTGAAGGCATTAATCGTGCGGAAAAGAAAAATTACAGGTTCGTAACAATACATTTCGGGGTTAATGGGAGCACTCCAGCTAGCTTGATTTAATAATAATCCAATGTATATTCCTTTTCTATTCTTAGGATCATCAACTCGTGGGAAGAACATAACCAACATCAACTTCTTCAACAGACGTTACGCTTTTATCTGGAGTATCGAATGGCGCTCTTTGGTGATGCACATAATTGTTGTCATGATCTTCGCTCTGATTATAACACTGGCCCTTCTGTTCTGCCAAACGGTTTTGAGCATGCACGTGAAGAAAGTCCAGCTACACCCAGACAAACACAACTTATCCAAAGATGAGAAATTCATCACTAAACAGGAGGCAAAAAACATGTGCTAATATTACAGATAATTATAGAAGTTTCATTTTTATTCGTTCTTTTGAGACCCGTACATTTAAATATTTTGTTGTTAGACAATGGAAATTTAATAAATTGTTTAAACTGATGGTGTGATTTCTTTGGAGCATTCTTTATTAAGCAGCGGAAATGGAAATTATTCAGAATTCGGCAGAATATTACATATAATTAAATAGAATTTTTGTTTTCCCATGAATAACAAACATTAAACAAAACATACAAAATAAATAAAATAACACATTAATTTCACAAGAATTTTTTCTTAAATAATAATATGAGTTTTATTCCCATTTATGACAATTTTTTGATAAAATTGGAAGGAAATCCATAGCTCGAAATTTCATAACTTGGTATTGTTTTAGGCATAATTCTTCGGTCTTTTATTATTTTTTAAAATTTGTTCGTAGCTACTTAGGCGACTTATTCTTCTCCAACTACATTAATAGTATTAGTTCAGTTACATCAACAGAGGCCTAGTGATATAGTCGCGGCTCCGGGTCCTTCTTCCTCAAGAATATAACCAATAAACCCGCCACCAAAGAACGAAACAGTATAAACAGGATTTGTTGTGGTCGGCAGTAGCCTTTAACAAAACCCGTCCATAATATCGGTCAAATAACCGAACTATCTTTTTCAAGGCAATTTGCCCCCAGTCACAAAGTGATCTCTGTGTGGTTCCCGACCAGGGATTGAAGGTACGAGAACCTATATCACTAAAGAACGAAGCAGTATAGACAGGATTTGTTGAGGTCGGTCGCTGTCTTTAACAAAACCCGTCCACAACACTGGTCGATTAAACAAATTGACATCTTTTTGAAAGCAATTTGCCCCCAGCCACAAAGCAATCTCTGTGTGATTCGCGACCGGGGATTGAAAGTACGAGAACCGAGACCACCGAAGATTCCTGTCAGTGTATATTAAATCTGTCGGAGGCAAACATCCTCCGGTTAGTGTTATGTTTATGTTTGGAGAAGGGATGCCAATTCAGGAGCCGCTCTCGTCATCTGACAGTGATTCAAAATTACGCGGTGTGTCCCTAATAGTTCCGGTGGTCTTTAAAATAAGACGTAAATATAGCTAATAAACAAATCGCAATAAAATATACTATTTTAAATTATGCTTTTAAAATAAAAAAAAGAATTTTGATTGGTAACAAAACTATGTTTACACATTGGCGGAATTAGTAGTGATATCGATCTTAATGTTGGCTTTCATTGAAATTTCACTATTTACCAAAAGAGCATTGTCATGAAAAATACTCATCAATAATGTATTGAACATGAAAAATATTTCGGATACTACTCACAAAAAATTCTAAATTCAAAAATTGCTTTAAATTTATAACGTGAACTTCCTAAGAATAAAGGAAGATATGCAAAAGGTAAACAACGATCCCCAATGGAGGAAACATTAACGATGCATTAGAGCTAGTCTCCGAATTAAATAAAGTTTTATTCTTAATTAACTACATCCCTGGTACACTTGCGGCAGTAAAGCAAAGAGACAATGTTTGGGAGAAACTAATGATCTTAGCAGAGGCCCTGAGATCTACGATGGGCAACTAACCCCCTTAACTTCTACCCTGCTTCCCCACCTGACGACGTGATTACCGTTCCCGCTGATAGCCAACGAACCTTTCTTGACAAATGTTATTAATTAATTCTTAACCCTTTTTAATTTTATCACTTTTTAGATGCTGGCTAATATCTCGTAAAGTTTTTAATGCAAGGTAAATGCCATTTATGTTCAATATTTATACTCAACATAAGTTTGTTTGTTACTAATCATTCATTTCAGCTGATTGAGAGATTAACAACCCCTCACATCATTGACTTTCTGAGAATACTATCAATTCAGAATACACCAAATGCAGATAGATATCACTGTGGGTGTGATGGGTTTTAATGCATCAGTCCACTGGTTTAGATTATTGGCTTAAAAAAAAGATGATTTTTACAAATGAAGTTTCACTGATAAAGAATTAATTGCGATGTCATGGAGATGAACAGAAGATGTGTTCGGGTGCTTTTTTCCACCTACGCGTGGCACCTTGAGCATTTGCAGATGAATTCTTCAACACAAGAATTCCAGTTTCGGCTCCTTGAAGAGAATCATGTCTCAACAGATCCCGGTCGCGGACGGACGTCTGTATTCTCTTGTTATCGGGAACTCTCTCTGCCCTCTCCCCCATCTGACTGCTGATTAACACCGGAAGTGCTGAGTGCCCTCTCGTGGAATTAATTTACCAAATCACTTATATTTAACCGAGCTATTACAAAGCCATAAAACTATTTGAAAGCGAAAATAATTTAAGAAATAATCTAACATGGTATGGTTTTTTAAGAAGGAAAGATGGTTAAAACCAGGAGAGTTTCTGAAAAAAATTCTAAATTGAAACAGAAAATTTATAAATGTAGAATTTTGAAAAATCTGTTCATGCTTTTTCAAAAGACTATTTAAAAACTAGCAAAATAAAATTTCAGTTTTATTTAAAAAATTCTATAATGAAGCAAACATTAAATACCACCAGATCTTTGATACTAATCTCGTAGTAAAATATAACATATTATAAGGCTCGTAGAATTTAATGAACGTGCAAGATAAATATCATACTGCACAATCAAAATTTAACACTTCATGTCCAATAAATTTTAAAGTATAGTATTTATACAGAATATTATTTTTGAAATGCTTTATGGTATTCTCACTAGTGCGCTTTTTAAACTTTTAATAAATGCATTTGTGGTGTATTTGAAATTTTCTTGTGCTATAATAATTTTTACACATTAATTGTTTTCAATAGACTTCTGCATATTTTTGAAGTTTTAAAGGGATTCTGAAATGGATCCATATATCTCTAAATGAATTTAAAAAGTTATTAAATTTTTTCCCCAAGAATAAGAAAGCTTTTGAATTACTATTCTTGTGCTGTAATGCTTTTATAGATAATTTTTTGCTTTTTAAAATAATATATTTATATATTATATTAAGGAGAAAAATATAATGGCCAGATTTTATCTTTTGAAGCATACTGCAGGGCTATCCAGCATTTTTAAAGTAAATTAAAATTTATTGAATAATTTTCCTTTTGAATCTTGTTTCTTGTTAAACTACAGCTCAAAGGCATTGAAGACAAATTTACCGATACTGAATTAAAACTGGAAGAATAATAAATAAAATTAAAAACAATAAATGTTAAAGATTTCTTTATTATTATTGTTATTTTGAAGAAACAGAACTCCTTCCCTTTCTTCAAAATTCTAAAGTGAAGCACTTTAAGATAACACATCAGCTCTAGAAATTTTCAAACTAAAAATGTAATTCCAAATAAAGAACAGTATTGAATACACAGGGAAAAAAAACAATAACTTCAAAACTCTATGTTTTTTTACAGTTATTTCACCATGACATGCAACACAAAAGACATTAAATATACAGAAATATTAAAGGTACAAGAAAATGGTGCTTGTAATGCCATTTTATAACTTATTTATAATTATTTTTTATAATACTGTGAAACTTTTTATATAATATTTTTCAGTTCAAAACGCAGACACTTATAAAGAGCCACCAAACTTTTATTTTTTAGATCAATGTCTAAAATATAATCATGTAATTTTAAAAAATCTATGCAATGTAAAGTGTAACAATTTAAGAGCTCTTTTTTGTTGCTAATATTGTCTAAACATCAAAATATGATAGATTTCAAAAATAATTTTAATTAAAAACTTTTCTTTATATTTTTTATAAACATCAACAATTGCAATGCAAAATTTTCAAATATATACATAATGTAAACATAGTCCAGAAAAAAACCTATAATACGAATTTGTAAATTTTACAGATGATACATAAATTTTTGATTAACATCACACATTTAGTGACAAAAACAATGTATACAAAATTTACAAAATGTATAAAGAAAAAATATACAAGAATGTTTTGCAATGTTGCAAAAGAATCATAAAATGAGTCTTCGGAATTTCAGATATGAGATGATGATAAAAATTCTTTTCGAATAAACTCTCCTTTCCATTTCATAACAACGAAAATTAAATCAATCATCATCATCTATATTTGGAGAACACTGCAAAATAAATAATTTAAAAGGCAAATTAAATATAGAGTATACAATAAAAACCCCATTCAAATAAAAGTTTACATTTTAATTTTAAAAATTAATAATCCATTATCTATAATAATCATTATTTAAAAAGTTAGATAATTTTAGAAAATAACAGTAAAATTCATTTCATTCATTATGTATTGTTTGAAGAGCAAAGAGATATTTTATCAAATGATTTTATACTTAGAGTCATCCCAGTCGGGTATTCATTAATGAATGTTCAACTAATTATTCTGGAACACTTCAATTTATGTAATAAATACACAAATGAAAATTAATTAATTTGGCAAATAAGGAGCATAAAAAAACTGTTTAAAATCAGCATACAAAACTTCTTAATAATATCTGTTCAATGCATTTTAACAACTTTATCATACATTTTCTAAATTTATGCTTAAGTTGTTGTTGTTTTCTTTTTTGTAAAATATAATCCGTTTTTATCTTGAAATTATCATAAAAATTGTTATAAAACTTGTATGCCAAAACTTTCTTGTCCGAAGAACTATGAAAAATAAAATAAAGCTGTTCTGAAATCAACAAATCAAAATGACTGCTTTGGATTTTGAAAAGTGCAAAATATAAGCTCAAATATAAGGTATATATGGGATGTAAGACACATTCTTACTAATATCAGTTTCACTAAAGATTAAAATTTTTATTTTTTAAATAATTATTGCAAGTAAAAACCGAAAATATTTATCTTAGTATTGTAATACAATAATAACATAATATTAATCAAACAACATTATTCTAATTTTATTCACTATCACTAATCTTTTAGAAGATGAAATATGAATAAAATTCACCCTTTTTTAAATTAACTTTTTATACTTTTAAACAGTTTTTTTCACTCTCTCTTTTTTAAAAGATAGTGCATAGAATCCATTGATTCTCCTTTTTTCACATCAAAACTAGAAAAGCAACTTAGAGAAACCTTCTTCCCTTAATATTAGATGAAACAGCAAAATAATTTTTTTTTCTTTTGCAATCAATAAAAAATATTATTGAAATTAAGATAATTTAATTTATAGCTCTTCTCATTCAAAACATTTTTTATTTATTTGAATAATTGAAATTGGTAAACAATTTGAAATAAATTTCTCGTAGACTACACATAATTCAATTACAATGAAGACAGTAATATTTTCAACATTTTGTTTTAAAAACTGGTCTCTAATAAGAGGGTAAAAAAGAAAGAAAAAAAGGATTCATATATTTAAAAAAAAAATATTCTTGCAATGTATATCAACAAATTCAAAAACATAAGATATTATTTAGAATGTTTATATATTGATACAGTACAATGCTCTATAATTTTTAATATGTGTAGCACTTCAAATCAATTAATATAATTTTTTGAATGAAAAATGTGTACTTACTGCAGTTTTATTGAACTGTGCATTTCTGAATCTAATTTGCATTATTTGTAAAGAATTTGCTCAGTTTTTAAAAAAATGACATTTCTCATGATAATTTACTACTTACTAAATATTCCACAAAACAGCAATGTGAACCTTCCACTTTGATCATATATTGCATGCAGAGGAACCCTCTATCATCTGTTCGAATGGAAACTTTAGATGACTGAACTAATGCTCTTACAGATGGTTTTATAAGGGATATTTGATATCTAGAGATGAAGGTATTTTTATAAAGATAACCTTAATTCATGTTTGAAAGATATTTTAAAGAAATAATAAAAACTGAGGGATAGTATACAATCAAGCTTAAAGAAATAATTATGTATGAATTTGTAATATGCAAAAATATAACTTCAAAACTGTCTTAGCTATATTTTATAAAATATTATTTTTAAAAAATAAGATACATTTAGTGCAGATTATCATTATAGGTATTTTTTAAAGATAACATTGAAAAATTTTATGGTATTTAAATTTGTCTGATCTTTGATGATCCTATGCTTTAAAAAAAATTATAAATTGCAAAAAAAATAATTCTAGTATACAAATTATGTTTATATATTATATATATAAAGATATTAATCTCAACAATAAATATATTTTACAAAATTTGCTCTCCACTGTTTGTTATTGACAGTCAACATTTTCACAGAATTTTAATAAAATAGTTATTCCAAACATTCTTGTTAAATTCTCCTTTCATTTGAAGGAATAGTTTATACATTAATGTTTCATGTCAATTAAAATATTAATTCATTTTGAAAGATGTCATTCTATTTTAATCTTAAAAGGTATCTTTCTCATTTTTTTCAGCAATTATAATTTGTGTATGTGAATATATATATATATGCACACACATACATACATATATTATGCCCAAAATTTTTTCTAGCCAATAGGTTTTTACAATGGCATAAATATAGACTTTTAAATTAGGCCCATGTTTAAAATTTTTAAAAGTTTTCATAAATTTAGAACTTTTAATAGAAGCACATTTGCACAATTGCAGCTTTTGGAGTAAACATAAAGATGTTGATTAAAAAAAATCGTATCATTTTGAAAATAAAAAATTAATACCTATTTTTCATAGTAGATGTACATTCAAATGATTCAATTATATCAGAATCTTTAGTAAAATTAATCTAAAAAACAAAAAGAAAAAAATTACAAAAAATATATATAATGATATATAAAATAGCAAATAAATGGCTATATTCCTTAAATATAACATTCATTTTTATAATTTTTGCAAAAAGTAAACATAAAAATGTGCTTTATGTGCTTTAAAATGTGTAGAATAACATAAAAATGTGCTTTAAAATGTGTAGAATGTGCTTTAAAATAACTACAAAAAAATAAATAAAACTTAAAAACATATAATATTATCATATTTAATTTTGTAAGTATTTATTATTTCTTCAGTCCTAAAAATAACTTTGAATTGTAAATTTTACGAAAATTGATTTTAAATATATCAGTAATATGTTTTTAATATTGAAAATCTTATTTCATTTTTAATTCAATTATTATTTTTTGTTTGAGTAAAAGAGTTTTTTATAGGAAACTTTAAGATATATATTATATAACAAAATTAAATTAATTTTACTCATTAAACATTGCTTAAAAATCTACAGATATTTCATTTTACATAATGGAAATTTTAAAAGGAATTTTGATTTAAATTTCCAATCAGTAAAACAAAGAATGAGGAGGACAATAATAACTATTTGAAATATAAACCAGAGATAAAATATTCAAATTATTGGAATGTATTTTTTTTTTTTTTCCTAAACTTACATGAGTAGTTGCAAGATTTCCCTTAGTGGTGAATTGAAAATATGGTTCATCTGGTGACATTAAGATCTCCAGAACATCACTGTTCATATCTAAATCAGACCATACTTCTTTTAAAATTTCAGACTAAAATAAATAAATAAAAAGAATCATATTTATAATTTGCTAATAAAATTTAATCAAACATTTGTTGTTACTTCTAATATCAATATTTTTAACAAATTTTAAAAATTTCAGACTGATTAGTAAAGCATTGAATAATTTTCCTTATATAATACATCTATCCCTTGGTAAACATAAGACTATCCAGATTAGCCCATGCATTATTTCTAAATTATCAAGATTTATTCAATTTTCCCCCTACAACCTTGGGGTGAATATCCATCCATATACTGCCTTAAAGGGAGGGGGAAAAATGGTGGGAAAAATTGAAATTTTTATTAAATTGTTGCACAAAATATACTGTCTCAAATACTTCTCCCATCATTTGACCATAATTCACACTTATAAAATCTATCCTAAATAACTCTTATGCAGTTTAAAATGTGATCATAAGTTTAATAAATTAAAAAACCAATTAGATTAGAAACACAGCTAGGGAGGGAGTGTCGCAAAATTATTATATAAACAACTGTTGCAGGCAGTAGTTTTAGTATGAGCAATATCATACAAAGTCAAACATTACTGTGGCAATTAAAAAATGGAATTTCATGTTTTTAAAGTTAAAATATATACTGAATTTCAAATGAAAGCATTTTTAAATAATATATTTAGATAATTAAAAGTTTTGTGAGTGTGTGCATGCATGAAATATTCTTTTCCTGGAATAAATTTTCAGACAAGAAATAAATAACAGCAAACACATATAAATATAATGCCATCTCTAAAATATTATTTTTGAATAAAAATTATTTCCTATGATAAACGAACAAATTTTTAAAATTATCAAGGAAATTTTCCCATGAATTAAAAATCTGAATTTTCAAATTTTTTTAAGGATTTCCAAAAATTAAAAAAAAGCCTAGTCCTTCATATACTAAAGTTTCATATAATAAAATAATATTTTATTGCATTTCACTATACAATAAGAAATTAAAGAATACACAAAAGTGATAAATAGTTAAATTATTTGCACTAAATTAATATTTCCATCATACAAATAGTTGTTTATAAATCAAATAAAATCACTGTTTCATAAACCTATAAAATAGAATTTAAAAGGTATTTACAAAGTTAAAGTTTGCAATATGATTTTTATGTTTTTTAAACATATTTCATATTAAGTTCCTACATAATTTAGTTTTTTTAAAGCTATTTTGTGAATGATGTATATAAAAATTTACAATATTAAACTATTCTTCACCAACGTCAGATCGTAAGCATTTTTAGAAAATTTTCAAGTTTGTGGAATATTTTTTTGCAGATGCAACAGTTATTTCCAAAGCCTAAAATAATTATCAGGGAAATAAAATATAAAATTCCTATTATTTCATATAAATATAAAATTTATAATAATTTATTATACTGTCGGATATTAGAGTATACTGGAAAGAAAAACATAATTTTTGATTCCATTGAATAAGTCAATACTGCCATTATCTTGCAAAATTATATTAAAGTCTTGGTAATATTTGAGACAATGTTGAATAAGAATATGGTATTATTTATTATGTTACCATCAATTAAAGAAACAATAGAATTTTTTGTTATTATTAAAACCACACTATCGGCACTAACTCTCTATAGGCATAATGGGATTCAAAGTATCCAATTTTTTCTCAAATAGAAAGTCAAAAATGTGCATAATTATATGATAATGTTTAACTGTCCACAAATTCACTTTAAAAAACAGCAACCTAAAAATTCCTATTTTAAAAGTCAATCAGTTGCAAGAGGTTATATTCCTCATTAAATATGAAGCAAATAATACCAGAATATATTGTACATTTATATTTTTCACAACTTTTTTTTT
>JAPMOQ010063993.1:2665916-2724362 GCA_026543055.1 Argiope trifasciata | reverse complement strand
TATAGGACATATTATTTGGTATAATTAAAAAATTTTGTACAAATATACATTGCAAGTGAAAAACAGCATATCAGAAAGATTTTTGAAATTTTAATAAATTAGTTAAAAACTAAGTAAGATTTTGGCATTTTTCCGGTGATTACTAAAAAATATTATCACACAAAATTAATTCTTACACAATTTTAATATAATTTTGAAAACTGTATCATCAATTTTTTTGTTGTGTAAATTTTTCCTGAATTTTGACAATTTTTTAAAAATAATTTTTACATGATTTCAAATAATAGATTTTTATCTATACTTATAATAAAGCTCAATGTGTGTGTGTGTGTGTGTGTGCGCGTGTGTGTTGGCGCTCTACAGGCCAGATCGTTGGACCTACATCTACCAAATTTGGTACATGTATACCTTGGAGGTCCGGAATGTGCACCTCGGAGCCCTTTTTTCAAATTTTTAATTAGAATTTGAATTAATTAAAATTTAAGCGAAATTTCGACGTTTTTCAGCTATAACTTCAGAAAATATAATCACATAAACCTGATTTTTACATCAATTTAAAGATTAAAAAATTAGCCTTCTAATGGTATCAGTGTTTTAATGTATAACTTAAGCTTCTATTTTTAGTGAATTTTTAAAGAAATATTTTAACCATGTTTTTTTAGCACGTGACTGGATAAAACAAAAGAATGCCAGAAGTTCAAATTAAAAAAATTATCATCGCAAAATAAATCTAAAGAAATGCAACTTTCAGCACGTGACTGGATAAAATAAAAGAAATATAAAATGTGATATTGTGTTTAAAAAATAAATGCAAAGCAAAGGTTTCTACAATCCTTTGCAATATCTATATCATTAACTCAATAAATCTACTTTATTTACGGTAAACATGATTGAATTTAGACAGGATATGCATTGAATTCCCGACTTAATGGCATATTTATGTAATCATTTGCAATATCTGTATTCTTTAAAAACACATGTTTAATATTTTGGCAACATCATCAATTTTTTTTTAATATTTTGGAAGCATAACCTATGGTTAAAAATGACTGATTTATAAAATTACAGAATATTATTTGGAAAAGGTGTACTTTTAAAACTTTCCGTCCCTCATCTTAAAGAAAATATTAATTTCAGGTCAATCAATGCCCGGAATTACTTCAAGGCTAATGAATATTGATTTAATTGAAAATTTTAGGATGCTTTACTCATGGCAAACCAGCTGGTCGCCAAAGGCGGCTAGTAAGTATAATAAAATTCAAACCCTTTTCAATATTTTAACACGATTCAGATATTATTCATGCTTGTAACAAGAAATAAAACTGAGCTTCATAAAATAATGAATTGCACCAAACATCAATACTAAAATGTAAAATATGTATGACTAATTGAATAAATTTATACAAAAAGTGATTGAAACATTAAAAATATTATAAATTATTAGACAAAAAAATTAATTAACCTCAGGAATGAAAAAATTTGATTTGAATGAAAAATTTTGATTGATCATTAAAATGATGAAATCCATAATTTTATTAAAATGTGTCATGTCTGAATATGTAACTGTGAGACTTTCTTCCATAACTGAAAACTAAGGATGGAAGATTATATCAGTCACTTGTGCAGTTTATATGAAATATGAATGAAGGAAATGAAATTATATCCCCATAAAAGACAATGTGCGATTTGATATAGCTTATCGATACTTGAGTTTTTAAAAGCCCCACTCTATGACCCCAATGAAGAGCTCTATTAAGAGGTTCATTGGAGGAGAAAGAGAATAGATATTAAGATAATTTGAGTTCAATAACTGAGCCATTAAATGAGTTAATTAGAATGAATTAGGACTGAATTAAAAAGATTTGTGAACATATAAAAAAATTGTTATATAGAATGTATTTAATTAAATTTAAACACACAAAATATCCTTAATAAATCAGATAGTCTCCTAAGAGAGTCATTTCCTTATAAAATTGTATGCAAAATCGCAAAAACACAATAAATAAAGGTGAAAAGCAACATATTTCATATTTAAAGAAAATTTAAATTTTAGAAATTTCACATTAATTTATAGTTATTTACCTGCATAATTATTTTATTTATAACTTTTGAAGGAGTGAATTCAAAATCTAAAATATCTTCTGGCTCCATTGTTTGCAGCTTGCAATCAGTAATAACTCCATTTTCTTCAAGACTAAAAAATATTTTTTTAAAAGCTAGATGTAGCTAAATAATATTAAAGATGTTAAAAAAAAAGAAAATATTTGCATTACTATCAGAAAATTGACATAAAAATTGTTAAATTCACTTTAAAAAAATGTTTAAAGAAAATTAAGAACATATAAGCAATCTGATAAATAATTAAAAGCAATGAATCTTTGAAAGCAATAAATCTTACAGTAAAACTAAAGGTGATCCATAACCTGCATAACACATTTTTACAGTAGTTATAGCCCCAGGATTATTCTTTCCACCAAATATATTAAGACATTCCTATGAGAAAGAAAAATGTAAAGCTATAAAAAGTATGAAATTGTTTATCAGTCAGATTAAATAAACACAGGTGAGCATTTATTACTTACCAATAAAACATTAAGATTTACTTTAAAGATAACTGTTTGATCATTGATATTGTACTCATGGAAAAGAGATGATTGGATGTAAGCATTTGCTTGGACAGATTTAGTATCTTCTACAGTCACTTTAAGACCATCAGATGTTGCACATACTGTGGCTATCTAAAATTGCCACAAATCAGAAAAAGGAATTAATAAAATAATTTACTTCATTTTAGATTTATGAACAATGGTCAATAAAAATATGAACAGTATTTATATTGGTATAGGTTAATGAACAATATTAATAAAAATATACCAGCTTCAAAACATTAATATAAATGTGAATATATTTTGGTTTAAAGAATTTATTTTAAAATTCTCTGTTTTTATATAATGGTAAATTAATTCATACAAAAATCATCCAGAAAAGAAATCTTATATAAATATGCATGAATCAACAAAATGGGAAAAATTTAAAAGAAAATGATACAATTATTCTTTTCAATATTTCAGTTTAAATAATAATTTAATGAAAATTGATTATAGGGAAAAAAAGATTATCGTGTCTTCAGCTTCAAAGTAAAGACGAGTGCGATGTTCCATGAGGATTAATATTCAATAAAATAAAATAATTATTAAATTATATGAGTGATAGAATAGTATAAGTAATTTTAAATTAGCTTCTAGAAACAAAACATGTTTTTGAAAGTCAGACAGCACAAATATTTCTAATATATAATTAATAATCAGAAAAGAAAAAGGGTCTTGGAAATTTGTAATTAACTTACAAAAGTAAAACATTTATTTCAGTAATCAGAATAATGAACTTACATCTCTAAAATGAATAGCTTTTAATAATAACGCTAAATTTCGCGTATTGTCAATAGATGCCTCTAATACGTATTGCTGCTCGTTATCACTGTTTTGATGATTCAATCTTGAATTCATTTTTAATAAAATATACCTAAACAGAATGACAAATTTTTGTGTACAATTTTACATTAAAATTAGCGCCAATTCCTTGTTTATCCCATAATGAGCAGACGATAAAAAATCAAAATAATTTAAGGTCAGTGGTTACAGGTAAAATTTAAATTAGACACAAACGGAAATGGAATGAAAAATAAATTTATTTTCTGCATTTCCTTAATATCGAACTTCATGCGCGATCAAATAAGAAACTTTATAAAGGACTTAAAGTTCAGAAAAGTTATTTTTATTCGTTAGCGATATAAATAGAAGGTGAATTTAGTGACGCAAAACACTCAAGTTTAAGCTTCAACAATCGTCACGGGTCACAGATAGAATCCTATCTACATCGTATCATCTTCATCGTTATTCAATCCGAAACTACACACTTTATCTGACATGACTTCTTTACGTTTCTCTGACTATTTTATGCTTTCCAGTTTATTTTCGTTTTCGAGCTGCTAACAATGATGCCTGGTTTTTCCTTTAAAGGTAAAAAGCAAGTACAAGGGTTTTTCTTTCATTTTTTTAAACAGAAATTTCAAAATATTTTATCATTAAAATTTTTGTTAGTACTATTTTTTGACGTCTATCTAAAAAGATTACAACATGCTTTAATATTGTAATTTCCCTCCGCTTTTAATGACGGAAGTAAAATATTCTGTAGTTTGTGAAAGCTAATTTATGATATTATCGAGAAATTCGAATTTTTAATGATACTAATTTATTTATTTATATATTATAACTTTTACACCCACACAAGAAAATATATATATGTCTATTTTAATCTTATTGATTAAAAAAGTGTTTTCATCTGAATTTCCGGAACTTCCCGATTCCGAACAAACTTATTTTGAAATTAAGTTACTGTAATAGAAAATCCTCATTTTTAGTTTTTCTTTTAAACTAATTATAAAATTATATATAAAAATTTAGGTTATAAATTTGTCCTGAAATTTTTTAATACTCTTTATAATATACATAGGTTAGTTGTTATAATTATTCAATCATATATGATATTTATTGTGTAGTATATTTTGTCCTGAAAAACAAT
Organism: Argiope trifasciata; assembly: GCA_026543055.1. Taxonomy (NCBI): domain Eukaryota; kingdom Metazoa; phylum Arthropoda; class Arachnida; order Araneae; family Araneidae; genus Argiope; species Argiope trifasciata. The sequence continues at coordinate 2,719,781 of JAPMOQ010063993.1, read as the reverse complement.
GTTTATGCAGAGAAAAATTTTAAAGAATTGTTTGTCACTATTTTTAGCAATAAGAATTTAATTTATTCTATTCTCAGGAATTTTCAAAATATTTTACTTCACTAAACATCTGTTTTAATGTAATCGATTTTATGAATTTAAAATTTTTTCATGTTATAGATTGTTTTTGCCAATTGTATATTTATGATGCTGAGAAGAGACAATACATTGAGACCACCTCTGCGCATAACAGAGCTACTTCAGGTTTGTTTTAAAGCCTCCATATCTTATAAATTCATTTTTTAAAAATTTTCTAGGCATATAAAAATTTTTATTGATTTTATAATGTATAAAATCTTTCAACTTGCTATTGTTACTATTTTTGGTATTTTTAAATCTTTATAAAAACTTATCTTAATTTGGGTTCAGAGAATTATAAGGGATTAAAAAGGTGTTTTCTCGTTTATTAAGAATGTCTAAATATTTTTTTAGTTTTCTTCAAGAATTGATGCATTTATATAAATGAGGATTTATGTTCGTTAATTATGTATAGAGTTGTAAATAAGTTTAAATGAGGAAAATAGCTTTATAATTTTTTATGTTATATATATTTATGTATATAATATTTAGTTAGTTAGTAAATAAATTCATAAGAATAATGATGCCTGATTCAAAATTTTAAAATGCATAATTATATTTTAAAGATATGTAATATACAGATTACATAGGAATATTTGTGTAAGTCTACATTTTAAAAATATGATAAGGCTTATAAATTTTATCCTTTTTTTTCTTTTCACTATGCATTTATAAAAATTATATTGAGGGAAATGCATTTCTGTATGAAATAATGGTCCAATGAGTAAAACCCATGACATAAAAGTTTTTTTTATAAATAAATAATATTAAAGAATTTTTTGTAAATATTTGTAAAAGTTGGAAAAAATTCTTTTATGTTTTTATTTTATATATTATTTATAAATGTATAATAATGTGAAACACTTATTGGAATGTTAATGGTTAGGAATTAACATAATTTAACTTAACAGAAAGTTATTAAAATAAATTTAATTATGATGAAACATTTCATCATAAAAAAATTACCTGTATTTCATCCTCCTAATAGCCAGTATTGTAAACTCAGTATTTTATTTTAATTAAGATACTCATAAAATCACAAATTTTATTATGAATTATTATATAATGATTTTAAATATTAATAAAATTATTTTCCTATTTTTTCTAGTTAACTCATCTAGGCATCCCACTAGAGCACATAACATGGCCTCGAGTGACAATGACTTCAGATCAGTGGATCTGTATAAGGCACTGTTTGATGTAAGAATTTTTTTTTTTTTGTCTCTCCAAGAAATATTCATTAGAATTTTTTTTTCTTTTATCTGATAATCATATCTTTTATTTGCAGAGGATCCAATTTAGAGAATATTACGGTAATAACTGTTTTGAATCCACATCACACTTTACCTCAGACCTGGAAAGCGGTAGCTGACTGTGCTCAAATGAATCCATCTAAGCCAATAATTGCTGTTAAAGGTATGTGTTTTCTAAATGGTTTTTTATTTGTAACACTTTTGATTTTTATTATTTATAAAGTTCAGTGTTGTTTCTAAGTTTAGATACCTCCTCTTATACTTTGCATTTTTTATTTGTAAAATTTAGCTTGGATTTCTGCATTGTAATTCAATGTCATTGTAAGGCATTCCAGTTTTTTGACTTTTCAAATATTTGATACCAATATTGCCATAGCATTCATGCATCTTCTTCACTAAATTTGTTTGTCACTTGAAAATATAGTAAGTCATTGACTGCAAATTATAATGATCTTTTCAAATAAATCACTTGTATTGGAGTTTTTTAAAAGTATGAAATTTTTACTGTAACAGTGTAATTTTTTTCTTTTGAAGGAAAAAACACATTTTTCTGGAAATATACAAAGTAGCAAAATTTTTGATTGTGTGGATATATACCCTGGAAAATAGAAAATGGAGATACTTTTAAAAATAAGAGTCATGAGAATCTTTACAGAAATATTCAGAATTTTAAAAAAGATAAATCAATTTCATTTTTTAAAAAGTGGTTTAAAGATTTATTTTAAAACAGAACATTTGAACTTCAGCATTACTGCATTTTTTAAATGTAGGCTGATTGAATGCCAAAATGGCATTTGCCTTAAAAGTTAAACAGATTGATAAAATCCAAGTACAGATATACAGTTACATCATCAAATTTTAAAAATTAATTTGCATTAAATAATTAGAAGTTAATATCTATAATTATCTTTGAAAGATCTTGTGGTGAAATTATTGGAGATCTACATGTAACTTTAATTTAACCACCTGCAATCAGTTTGTTTTCATACATAAATCAATTTAATCATAACTTTCAGATTGGCTTAACAGCTATTTTCTTCAACTTATAATAGAAGCATATATATATATATAATATAAACTTTTTTTTTCTTTTATCTCCTTTACAGCTGGATCAACATTTCAAATATATGATCTTGGAAGCCGAAAATGCTTGCATAGATGTTCTCTGACCTATTGTATTCATTTTTGGACATGGGTCAACTCTACAACTATTGTTGTAGTTTCAGACACTTCAGTTTATCATTGGTATCTTGATGATCGTAAGTAATAATACTTATCTTAACTGTGTGAAGTGTTTTTACAATTATATTAATTAAGAATACAACATTTGTCTGTAATAAAATATTTTTATTGAATGTATATTATATTTTAAGTATGTTTAAAATTCCAAATTTCAAGATTATAGACTCGCTAATAGTTTCATATCTATGTAGAAATTGTTACTTTGTTTTTTAATTCCTTATTTTGTGAATTTATTTTATAGGTTTATAAATTATTTTATAAATGAAGAATTCATGAGCTAGATTTTATTTTACTGTTTTCTGTTTGGAATTATGTTATTAAGCAAGATTGTACTAATTTTTTTTTTAATATATGAAAATAATCTTTAAAATATTTTTATCATATTTCAAGATTGATTCTACATCATTTAAAATATTACTTTACTACCTTTCAATTAGTTTTTTTTATAACTCTAAGATGCAGATAGTAGTTATAATAGGACTCAATTAATTTTATCTTGTGATGATAAATTTTTACCACGATAAAATTTTATGATCTGTTATATTGTTTGATATATGTTTATATACATTCGTTATACATGCAAAATAAATAGTATTGTATCATGTTTCTTATTGATGGAATTTTACTTATGTATTGGTTCCAAACAATTTATTTGTGTTAATATCTGCAAAAAGAAAATTTTAAAAAATCCTACATATTTGAATTATATACGATAACATTATCTATTTCTGATTTGTTAGAATTTAGCAGCTCAGTAATGTAACTCGGCTTTACAGCCAACTCGGTAATGTAAAAATGAATAAATACTTTATACTTGATATTTATAATGAAAATTCAAGGTTAAATCTGTTATAAGATTTAAATTATTTGTAAATCTGGAAGGAAATAAACTAAATATTTCCTTTATAAATTAAGTTAATTTTCTTTATATATATTAAAATTCAAGTAATATCTATACTTTACCTAATTAATATAGCTGAACTCTAGCCAAGAGTATTAAAAAGTAAAAGAATATTAAGGGTATTATTATTAATTAAATCCCTGAGCCTATATCATTAGCAATATTTTAACAAGATTACATCTTGGGCATTCATTATTTTTTGTGAGATAGTTTCACCTCTTTTTCAAACAAATCAGTGTATATGGCCAGCAATATATTAAAAATTTGCTTCATATAAAATAACTATATGTGATTTTAATATGTCAATAATAATTATGCATTGCATATAACCTTACTATTTTATATAATTTAACATTTAGAATGAAACATTATTTTAACAAATATTGCAAAAGCAATGAAAAGGCTTTTATTGCAAATGATATACACTATGTAGAAATTATCTATTACTTGGATACTTGTTGTAATTACTTGGCATTTATTATAATAGTTGATAGTAATAGTTAATAGTTGATATATTAACTATTAAATTAACTATTATTAATATATTAATTAATAAATAATATATTAATTAACCTCATATATATATATATGATATATATGATATATATGATATATATATGATATATATATATGTTTAATATATTAATTAACTATTATTATATATTAATATATTAACTATTAACTATTAAATAGTTGATAGTAATAGTTTATTATAATAGTTGATCCGGGGAATGATCAAGCTGATGCTGCCGAAAAAACAGCTAGTTTAAATGAAGACACTTTTGTTCCGTTTCAAGACTTGGAAGAAATTGTAAAGCAATGTTCCCTTCGTATATGGCAGCATACTTGGGACTCTCAACTTACTAATAAATTACACTCCATCCAACCTTCTATCTCTGGTTTTAAGAATGACTCTCTCGGCCGCAGAAAGAGTGTTGTGCTGACAAGACTTCGCCTGGGCCATACATATTTTACTCACAAACATTTACTTCATTCAGATGCAGCTCCAATTTGTGTAAAATGTAATACCATAATTTCTGTTCGGCATATCATATGTGAATGTCCTAAATACCGCCTTCTAAGACTAAAATATTTTGACAGGGATTATCCAAATTTGAAAGACATAATTGGAGACCCCTACCATGTTAATGTGTTTTCATTTTTACTTGACATCAATTTCATGCATAATATCTAACTTATAGTTTCACTTCATTATTTTAATTTTACATACTCTTACTTTAATGTTATTATTTTATCTCTTTTAATATTTTCATATATATTGAGTTTGGCACAGCTTGGCCAGTATTGGCCTTTGCGCCATAAAAAACCAATAAACCAAACCAAACCTTATTATAATAGTTATCCGTAGTTCTACATTCTATAATGCTATATTGTATTGCATTATAGAATGATATACATCATTTTCAGTTGAATGCAATTAAAATATTATATCTTAAGTGAATATTGAAATCTGGATGCCTTTTCATTACAAGTACCATTAATAGGAGTATTTAATACTTTGTTAGTTTCTTTTTTAATATTACATAAAATGTCTAGAAAAGATGTGATTAAACTTGTACTTAAGTATTGTATGAATATAACTATTAATTACTTCATACTTTGCCTTAAAAATGAAATATTCTCATCATCAACATATACAATCAAGTGATTTTGGTAAATTTTAAAAATCTGTATAGAATACAATGTATATTCATTTTTATTTTAAAATAAGCATTTTTGCGAAATTCTTTTCAACAGAATTTGAAATTTTAAAAGAATATTTTCTTTAAAATAATGCTGAATTGTTTACTAAATTTGTGATAAAATACATTGAGCAAGACAAAATGCATTATTTAGCAATATCTCTCCACAAAATAATATTTGAATCCTTATTTCTATTCTTAAATTAATAATGCATTCATTTCTAGACATAATTCAAAATTTTGTTACATACCTGTAAACCTCTTTTTTTATGTATTGAAAAATATTTTTTAATTTAATCAGAATTTTAAATTCTAAAAATGCTTCTTTTATAGATAGCCCAGTACCAGTTAAAGTATTCTGCAGGGATGCACGCATGAAAAATGCTCAGTTGGTCCGTTATGTTTCGGATCCTAAAATGAAATGGTTTGCACTTTCTGGCTTAATAGCTGAGGTAAATCTTTTTATATGATTATTGTGGTAATGTCTTATTGCTGAGTGCTATTGCAAAACTGTTAAGTTTGCCTTCTTAAAAATGGCCCCATATGCAAGATAAAACCCTACAATTTTCTTCATAATTGCTTTTTACAAAAACACCCATAATTTCATTGTCTCTCAAGGTGTAAGATGTAATCTGATACTTTAGACACAAAATCTTTTCCTACATTGAAAATATAAAAAAATAGCTTCAAAAAATATCTTGAAAAATAAAGATAAACATGAAGAAAATATCATAATCTTTAAAGATTAATAGTGGTGGGGAAACTTTTTTTAAGACAGGCCATTTGTAATAACTAGACGATCGTAGCGGGCCAAAGAATAATGCTTAATCATTAAAAAATTTATGTGTTCTATAAACATATACATATATTATTACATACACTTATTATTTTAATAGTAAAAAAGCAAAAGGTAAGAAAATTATAAGCACAAAATATAAAATGAATTTAGTGCAGTTCTTGATGTGAAGTATTATCACTTTATTTTCTGGTGTCATTACTGGTTGATGGTGCATGAAAAAAATGAAATTGAGACTGTTTTATCAAAATTTCGTCGTAGTCCGCTTCCATTTGAGAAGCAGAAATTCTTAATACTGATGAAAGGTGCTCATCTGTAATTCTGTTTCTTAAAGAAGTTTTCCTAAGCTTCATTGTTGAAAAGATTTGTTCGCATATATAAGATGAGCCGAACATTGTCATTATCTTCATTGCATGAGTAATTAGATTTGGGAAATTATCTGGACTTAAATTTTTATTAAATTCTAGTAATGGTACTGTATGAAAAAATTGTTTCAGGAGAGTATTACAGTTCAATTCTATTAACTCAAGTTGAAATTTTGCATCAACTTCTTCGTAATTAACATTGAATGGGGTCGCAAAAATACTAAACTCTGGTTCCATTTTTCTTAAGTCCTGAAATCTCCTTTCAAATTCTGAATATAGTTTTCTCAAATTAATTTCGTATTTTTAAATCTTATTGTTTGATATAGTGAATTTTAAAGATTATATTCTTGGAAAATGAGAAAAATCAGATTTACAGATCTGATTAGCAAATAATAATAACTGTAATTTGAAACTCTTCTGGTATTGCCAAATATCGTGAAGAAACTGATTTTTCCCTTGCAATTTGAGATTAAGTTGATTCATGTGTACGAGGAGGTCTGTGAAAAAAGCGAAATCAGAAAGCCACGTTTCGTTTTCTAAGACGTCAAATTGATAATAAATGTCTTTATCAAGAAGAAAATTCACTTGTATTTATACCTACCTGCAAGGATTGTTCGGGAATTGGAGTTTTGCGGTTCTTTCGGAAAAACAGAACAATGAATCGAAAATGTGAGAGTGTCTGGAAGTTTCGAGCAAAGAGGAGTTAGCTGTTTGGGTCAGATGGATTTGTCCAGAATACTATTGTGTTTTGAATATCGCCGCAGGTAGTTTTTATGTGGGTCGTCACATTACGAAGTAAGAATGTGTTCAAACATTCTCATGACGACTCTCTTAAACGGGCCGGATTAAACCTTTCTGCGGGCCGGACTTGGCCCGTGGGCTATAGTTTCCCCATCACTGGTATAGATGATCCTGAAAATACTATTCCTAATGTAAAGATGTTTGATTGATTGTTTATTTATAACCCGGTTTTAATTTTAATAATATATTTTATACTAAGCAAGTAGCTTCTTGCTGAAGTTATTTGTATACTCAAAAATTTGAAATTTCTTAAATTCATGGTACAACCTATGTACTGTTTGTGAAAGAAAAATTTGAATGTATTTTATTTTGTTTAATTAGTTATTTCTGATTATAGGACAATCATGTAATTGGCCTTACACAAATTTATTCTGTGGACCATAATTTATGCCAGAATATTGAAGCTCATTGTGTCTGCTTTACATCATATCATTTTAAGGGAAATGCTCAACCTTCTTGTGTACTCATTGCTGCCAACAGAGGTGCAAACGTGAATGGAAAGGTAATTGGTTTTAAATGTTATTTATTAAATTTAAAACTTCAATAAGATAAACATTTCTTGAATTGGGCTTGAAAATAATTTAAAAATACTTTTCAAATTCTAAATAGGTGTTTTGTTGGACAATTCCATGTTTCCATTATATATTATTTATGTTCAATTTTAATTTATAAGAAAATTGGTGTAACCATAATTTTTGATATTGTATATGCAATATTAGATAAATTCTGCATCCTATATTGACTATGCTCTATAAAATATCTTATGACATTCAGTTTGCTTTCTTTTATAATTCTGAAGTGTTAAATAACAATACTGAGCTGAATGTAGAAGTATATACTTTTTATGACAAAGTATATTTTAGTTAAAAAATGTATTAATTTTTTTAAATTAATGAAATAAAGAAGTTATGGAAATTGTATGTCTAAAAGTAGCCTATTGCATTCAATATAGGTATAATTATCATCAGTAATATAATTTAAAAAAAATAATTAGGAAAATAATTAACAATAAAAAAACCTTTTTATAAAGGGGAAAAAAATATTTTAAAAATTCTTTCTGTATTTCGATGTTTTTGCTATTATATAAAGAATATAATAAAACTGTTATTGTAGCTATGTAAGACAAACTGAGAAATGATATCTTCTTTTTCTTTTCAGTTGCATGTTGTTGAACTTGGTCCACATTTAACTGGAAATTTAGCTTATACATCTCATACGGGATCAATTGAATTTTCAAATGAGTGGTATCGTTATGATTTCCCATCATCCATCCAAGTAAGATGACTGAATTCTTTTGTTTTTACATATAATAAATTTAACATCTTAAATATAAATAAATTATTATGGCTATGCGTGTATGTATGTATGCATGCATGTGTGTTCCACATCTGTTCTTCAATGTCTGAGCTAATTTTAACCCAATATTTAGTAAGAGAAGGATTAAAATACTGTCAAATTTTCAAAGTGCAAAAGATAAAAGTTCATTTAATTAAAAATTGACTGCAATTTTATCATTTTTTACAGTTACTTCAAAACAAATGTGATGCGATAAGAAATGATAAGAAATATTTTAATATCTTAAAAGTGAAAATTTTATCATTTCAATGATATCCATTTCATTTTCTCATAATATTTTTTTATTGCTAAGTTTTTAAAAACCAAAGGCATTAAAATTAATGTTAATCTTGAATTATTGAATTATTCTACCAATATATTTTTGATTCATTTTAAATGTATCTTTTCTTGGGTTTTCAATTATTTCAAAATATTTTAGTTTAATAAAGCCTAAAAGTAAGCATAAGCCATTCATTGTAATGGAAATGAAAAATGCAAAACCCTGCAACTAAATGAAATAGATGAGTTTTAAGAAATTAACCAATATTTTGCCTTCTTACAAAATCTTTTGAAGAAATTACCCCCCCCCCAAAGAAAAAATCATAAAATTACCAATTTTTTCCTGTTTTAGTGATGCCATTTTTTTTTTTTTTTTTTTTTTTTGAGTATTTGTGTTGGAAATTTTATTTTTGACTTTTTTTATTCTGTAGAAGATTTCATACAAATTATTGTGAAATAAAATTTTAAAAAGGTGCTCCTTTTCTGAATAATGTTAAGATTTTAAACTAAACCACTACCACTAAATTTCACTTTAAATATTTTAAGCTAAAGAGAAAAAAAATTCTGTACAAAGAACATTTTACATGAAAGGATTTTAATTCCTAGCAATCTTGACTATATCTAAGAGTAGTTCACACTTACACGTATTAATATTCGATTGTATATGAACAAAAAGTTTTATATACTTGGTAATTTTTGTATATTACTTGAGCAGTTTTCGAAATTCAGTTATTGCAAAATGGCTTCTCAAATTTACATATGTTGTAGAAATATATCTTATAGATAAAATGTTTGATGGATGAAAAATATCGCTCAAAAGAAAGAATAATTTAGGAATTTGGAACTTATGATTCACTAGTAATTTTATAAGCAACTGTAGCATTTCTTAAATCGAGAATATTTTTAATAAGAATGTTTTCTATCAATGCCATTTATTCTTATATATATTTTGTTTGATGTTTTTTTTTTATTAATTTTCCAGCAACAACAACTTAATTATTTTTTTGAAATTTAAATAAGCGTAATCGAAGTAATATTATATTTAATATTATTTATATTTTGCAATATAAGTTTTACTGTAAAATATGAGATACTCTCATTAATCTGTTTTTTTTTTGTTTTTTTTTATCATTTCTGAATTCCTTAATTTCTATAATTGAAGCATTGAAATTGTTTAAATTTTGCTTATTAAATTACCTTGAGAATGACATACAAACAATATATTTTAATAGTGACTAAAAAAATTAAGTTGCTGTTATTATAGTGAAATAAATTAATTGTAAAGAATTATATATTTAGGCTTCAATATTCAATTTCAAATTAAAAATTCGTTCAATTTTAGATTTTCAATGTTAGATTTTTTTTCTGTTTATTTTTAGGTCAGCTCTAAACTAGGTCTTGTATACATAGTTACTAAATATGGTGTTATGCATTTATGTGATATGGAAACCTGCACAACACTTTGCACTGTAAATTTATGCCCTGACGTCATATTTAGTACAGTTTTTAATAAAGAAACTGAAGGCATTATTGCCATATCGAGGAATGGACAAGTAAGATATATTTCCTAAATTTTCGAATTTTTATACTGTTTCTCATATTGTAGAAATGTTTCCATATGTAGAATAAAAGTCACCATTTTTTTAAGGTCATTACATTTTTTATGTCGGGAGTGAATTTTATCTATGTTCCTTTAAAAGACCCTGAGTTAGATGCAACACCCATATATATATATATATATATATATATTATAATGAGTCATTAATATCTTTCTCTCAATCATTTATTCACCAGAATTCTGTCAGTAAAAACCCTTGCATTATATTATTGCCTATATCTTGCTGAAAGGGCTTTTCTTCATCTTGAAAAGTGTTTTGATACATTTGGCCTAACATTTTCTTGCTATAGGTACAAGTAAGCATAATAATTAAGTATTATAATAAACTATTTTATCTACATAAACAAATTATCTTACAAAAATAACATCTGGAAAGTTCACATTGTGTCCCAGAATTAAATTAGGATTGTCATAAAATATTGCTTTCACATTAAAAATTGTAAAATTCAAATTATTGTATTTATAAGAATTGATTAAAAATAATAAAGTTCATTCAAGCATGAATACGATTTATATAGCTTTCATGTTTGCATTAATTGCATATGTAATGTTTACATTGTTTATTCATTTTTAGTTAACACTTTATCTGCAATCTATTGTATTATTAAGATGTTTAGGCTGAAAAATATAGTTTAGAAGTGGGAAAACAAGTTATAGTATTTCCCCCCCTATTGAACACCCCTTTAAAAGGCATCACAATTTTTTTTTTTAAATACCATATTCAATGTTACAGCATCACAGAATTTAGGAATCTGAATTAACAATTTTTGATTTAGAATTTTGTAAAGGCTAATATTTTTAGGGCAAGAGAATTTATGAAGGAGAATCCCAATTAACAAAACTACGACTATAAATAACAGGCTTATAAATAAAAGGAAAAAAAATTAAATTGCTTTTCTTTTAAGTGAAACTTTCCTAGAAAAAGCATTAGTTTATAAACAAAAAACATAACCGTCCTGAAAAAAAATATTATATGATTTTTAAAAAAAATAATTTTTAATATATTTGAAAATATTTATTCTTTTAGGTTTTATCTGTGGAATTAAAAAAGGAACAACTGGTAAAATATGTATGGGATGTATGCAAAAGGCTCCACATAGCAGAGCGCTTATCAAATGTCTTAAAAGTAGATGAAACATAAAAGGCATCCAAATACTTCCAGTTATTATAAGTTGCATCACTTATGTTCACAGGATGCTGAACATATCTGGCTTTTTTTAGAATTTTTTTTTAACAAACCTTTTCCATGAAATGAATGTAACTAATAATTTTTATTTCAATAATTAGACAGGCTATCATTGTCTAATGTATTATTTATATTGAAATTGCACAATTTGAAGAATTTTATTTTTTTCAATGCATTAATGTCGATGTATTTTCAAATTTGCTTAGTTTTACATTTGTACAATTTTTAACAATTAATGACAGCTACATTAATTAAAAGTAATGTGAAACTCTGGTAATAAATTTCAATATTTAAGTCTTTAAATAATCTGTTATAAGCATTTGAGTTAATTGAAATAAGTAAAACTGATAACAAATTCAAATTGAATGCAATGCATATTTACACAATATTCTTAATATTTTTCACCGAGGAACTTGAAATTTTTGGAAAATACATACTTGCAAATTTTATACACGTGTAGAATCAGTATTATTCGGTTTTTAATCCCAGATTATTAATTTTGCTTTATAATTGACATTAATAAATCTTGAGTATTTTGAGCTCATTTAAATAACTTTGAATACCAATCTGACATAAAAAAATGTTACATACTATGACTAGTCTTGATATTTTGGGATGAATGATTTATAACTTATGATTAATAGTGCTTATAATCAGGAACTGCTTCGAAGTTGCTGATATTTTATGTTTATATATATTAATTTTTATTCTACAGTTACTTTGGTTCAGCTCATGAGTATTATGGGAGTTTATTACCATCCTGTCATATTGCATATCTTTCATGAGTATGAAACTCATGTAAAGTGCATATTTAAGAATTAAATTCAAAGAATAAAACATTTTCTTTCTGTAATTGCATTTTATAATATTATTAAACAGTTTAGAGAAGTGAACTTTTCTGTTTATTTGGAGATTACCTATCTTAATTAAAAGGCTAATTTTTTAGGCAACTTTTCCTTCTGAATAAAGCACATTTTTCTCTTCATCTATGTTCTTTTGATATTTATTTTTAAACTTAGATCTGATTGTTTTATTAATATGCAGTTTGCTTGTTTTATATATTGACATACTAGCCAAAATGAAGTGCAATAATGTTTAATGCCTGTATTTCTTTCTAATTAATTAGATGTGTATTACCTTTCTCATAGCTGGATTATATCAATGAATCTCTTGCCTCTTCATACACTATTTTATTTTTAGATATATATATTTTATGAGGTAAATGATTTTTGTTACAATTTTAATTGTTTTATCTGTTTGACTGTTGTCATTTTTGGTTGATGGCCTACCTTACAAAGTATTTATTTTATTTATTGTATAGATTTATTCTTTTGCTTGTTCATAAAGTCAAAATATACTTTAAATATGAAATTATTTTTCTTTGTGATATTCTGTTGTTTTTGCTAATAAAATTACTGCAATTGTATTTATCTACATTTTATTAGCAAAGCAAATGTTTCTTGAAATGTATTTTATTTATTTTTACATTTCTGAAGCTTTTTAACCTCAGGGCTTTCTTTCTTGTGGTTGGGACAGTGATTTCAAATAAGTCATCATTTACTGTGTTATTTTTTTCCTTGTTTGTTTACTAAATGAATCATCATAAAATACCTTTTTGTCTGAATGTACTGGTGCACATATATATATGCATTTCTATTGAAGTTTCTAGTCAGAAGTACTTTTAACTTGAAATTGTCACATTTCAAAATTAACTAAGAACATCTTTAAAAAAGGAATGAGTTATATTTTCATCCCTAAATTTTTATACTAACAGTTTAATAAAATCTAGATTTTATTGATGGCAAGATAAAATATTTTATCATGTACTTACTCCAAGACATGTCGATTATATAGTAGGACTTATTTGATGACTGTATGAAGTAAACACTGTGAAAAATTATATAATGTTGTTTTCTGTTATGTGTTGAATATGATATATGTTTAGTAACAACAATTTTGGAGTATATAATTAATGTATTTAATTTACCTGTAATCTTATGCAAAACTGAGCTTTATTTATCAATATGAGATTAATGAAACTAAACTGTCATAAGAACAAATCATGCTCTGTATTTATTAAATGATAGTAATAAAAATGTTTCATTTTGATTTAAATACTAACTTTACAAAAAAATATGCAATTATAATGTTGATGTATATAATATTAACAATTTTATTGTTGGAATATAATTATTGACATATCTAAGAAATTTTAACAGGATTTAAAATTTATGCAACTAAAGTATTAAAGTAAAGCAAGTTACTGATAATAGAAAAAAAAAAAAAAACCACATTAAAGAGAGAATTGTATTGTATTAAAACTAAAAGATGCAATAGCCAAAACTAACTGAAATTTAAATTGTAACTTCTGTACAGAATTAATGGCAATATCTCTCAAATTAGTTATTACAATAAAATTAATGATAGTGAAAAAAATTTCCAAATATTTTTTTACAGAAAAATTCTTAATTTCCTTATTATGCAACTTTTTATAATTAAAAAATGTTAAACAAAATAAACTCAATAACTGTCATACTCCTTCTAGTGAAAATTGGAAATATCATTCATTGAAACAAGGATATGAGCTAACATAATATCAAAAGTTTAGAAAGTTAACATTTTTCTTAAAGAAAATCAATGTAAATAGAGGCATATGTTTTTTTTTCAGCAAATTAAAATGACTATTATGAGATCTGCTTTGATTGTTCCCTCTTTTGAAAATATACAACCATAGATTTTTCTTCATTGCACCATGTATCTTATGTTTTCATAGCAAACAAAATTTCATTTTAGTAAAATATTTATCTACAGTTGCTAAATGAAACTTTAATTATTAGACAAATTACAAGTAATTTCTACTATTATAGATACGCTTCTATTGTAATTAAAAATTTATTTAGAAAACTATAACTGACAATATATACATTTATAGATGGTAAACTCTTCTCAAATATATACTTTATGTTACATTACATATCTGTATAGAGTTTTCTTCAGATACGGTAAAACCATCCCCATATCCAGTTGCAGGAGATAAAGTAGGAGTTGAATTGCACATTGGGCACAATTTATTCCTAACAGAAGATGATCTCAACCAAATAATAAGATTATGCCTTTCACCTTCAGTTATAGGTAAAGCACCATGTAGTTGTTGACCTCTATGAAATATTCCATATCCTATTTTATGAGAAACTAATGAGCATGTAGATTTATCTATTGGCACTGTTTTCAAATCACCAAAGTAAAGTTCACCTCCTTCAAATGACTTACTTAAGCAAACATTAAGAGTTACCTGAAATACAAAATATTAATCTTTGAAATATTGTAACTTGCAACAGCATCAGAACAGTTAAAATACCAAATTTTATTTTTCTACTCAGATAAATCAATGAGCACTTTTTTTTATTTAAATAATGATTTCTTAAACATTTAAAATAAAATTCTTACTTCACTATTATCATAATGATATCCTAATTGTAAATCTCCGTTTATCTTGTATCCAACAGTAAAGATTTTATGAGAATCTAGTTCACTGCCTCTCCAAGCAGGAAATAAAACTTTAGCTAAAGGATCCAAGTAATTTTTTCTTAAAGTCTTGGAAAAATTGTCATGAAATCCCAGCTCATCTAAAAGTACCTAGATGAAGAAATTATTGCAAATGTACTATTGAATATTTACTAGATAATTTAAGATGAAAAATTAAACAACTTTTATTATGACTGATAGCTGATGCTATTAAGCATAAATAAGAATAGCTCAATTGGAAGATTAAAACATTACACAACCACTATGAAAATAAGGTCAGATTAGTCGCATTAGTTTTGATAAAGGTTTCAGTAAGATATATAAGAATCTCAATATGTGATCTAAGTTTAATTTTAATCCATATATTAAGTACAGCAGAAAACTAATTCCAAAGTAAAGTAAAAACTTAACGAAAAATCATACAGAGCATCATTACTCTAATTGTTAAATACAATAATGCAATTAATTGAAAGTCTATAGTTATTATAACCAAATGATTAAAATTTTATTGTTTCATATTGAATTTTTTAAAAAAAATTCCTTACAAAATGGATAACCAAAAAAATTTACAAATCCTAAATTCATAACAATTTAAAGCAGTTTAAATGAAAAGTTGAAAGTAAATCATGTAAGCAAATTTAATCATTAAGCAAATGTGATATTAACAACAATCTTATAAAAACAAACTGTGCTACTTCGCAACACAGCAGCAGAAAAATAGTCTTTTAAAGAGAGAGTTTCTCTTAAGAGAAACTGATATTGATAGAGAATCGGAACAAAAATTTACTATTCTTTTTTTAATAGACTTTTTATAATATTTTTATATATTTAGACAATCTAGTATAGTTTTCTCGGTTTTATATTGTAGAACATATAGATTGTTAACCTTTCTTCAACTAGCTCAATCTTCAAAAGTCATGATAGCTTGTTAACATATGTTCCTTTCTAAATTCTGAATGAAGGGATATAATATGGTGCATTTTGTGCTTCATACATAATGAAAAAATTTAATTATATACTTCAAACATTTTCCCAGATACTATTTGAGACCAAATTTGATACACATCTAAAATATGGGAACCAAGACCACATACAAAATATTATATAAGTTGTTGCATTAATCAGTTGATTGGATTTTTTTTAATGATTACAAAATTATCTCATTGCATAGTTAGCAAATGAGAAAGTAAAAAATATTTACTAATAGCATTACAGATTATATGGAAATGTACTTATTAAAATAACTTACACCATATCTGTTCATTGAGTTTGGTCTTTCTTTAGGCAAAGATGACTCTTTATAATGATCTAATTCCATTAATAATTGATCACATAGACTTTCAGTGAATACTGGGAAGCCATACAATTGTTTTTCTTTTTAAAAAAAATGAAATAAAAAATATTATAAAACAAGTTTCAATTCAAATGAAAACATCTAAATTATATTAAGATAAAAAAATTATTTAAAAATAAGCAAGGCTTTCAACCTTTAATTAGTATTCTAAATTATCAAATTGAATAGTTCAAAATATACTTTTTCAGTTAACTATGAAATTAATTTCTTATAACTTAAATAATTTCTTTAGCCTTCTTTAGTGAATATATAGATTAAGATATAAAAGAAAATTCATGAATAAAGTATATCTTTTAAATTTCATATATAAATTTAACAGTTTACAGAAACAATCTAGGTAACATGAGATTAAAATAAATAAACTTAATAGCAAGAATAATGCATTAAATGATGATTAATTTCTTATTACTGTTAGATAAATAGATAGAAAAGTGATTTAAAAAAATATTTTTATAAACTCACCTTCAGAAATAACATCAAGAAACTGCAAGGTCTCATCAAAGTTTAAATTTCTAGCAGCATTGACTAGTTTTATAAAAGAAATATCAAAAAAATTTTCCTATTAAATAAATAAATATTTATGTTCACAAAGAAATTAATGCAATTAGAAGATTATTGATATGAGTATCACCTGCAGATTATAAATATTAGTATCTAAAGGTTTATAGTGCTGATGAAGGTATTTTTTTCTTTCTATTGCATCACTTTCAATATTTTTCCTACGATTAACTTCTTCTGTAATCTAAACAGGAAAAAGCAAAATTAAATTTATTATTCACTCATTTTAAACATTAATTATTTTTACTAACTTTTACTTCCTCTATTCTTTTCTATTTAAAGGAAGAAGAAATTAAATTTAATCCTAGGTTTTTGAAACTTTAAATTCTAGGTATGTATAATCTCTTAAAATAAGTTACAGTTTGCATTATACAAGATAAAATATTGAATTAACAGTTACAAACAGTATTTTTGGTATCCTTACAAAATAAAATAAATTTATAATTATGTGATTAACAATTTCACATAGCCTTTTTTACAAATCGTAATATTAATGTTGTTTCTGTTCTCATGTCTATGGAAATGCAAAAAGTGAGAAAAAGAAGTCTAAGATATTGTTAAAGGTGTGGTGATATCAGAACTACTTTGATATACACCCCCAAATCGGAAATTTGGTGACTTTTTTTCTCACCAAGCAAAGTATTTGTTTTTGGCGCCTCTTTTTTCTTGCCAAGATAATACAATGAATACATAATAATACAATGAATAAATAAAAAATGAATAAATAATACAATGAATACATAAAAAATACAAATAAATGTCACTGAATAACAGATTATACACAATTTAGAAAACCGGAAAGTTGAAAAAACCTAAATTGGCAACACCAAAATAAGAAACAGCAACCCTAAATAGTCCGTAGGGAGTGCCAGATTTGGCGCATAATTTTTGGGGGTGTATATCAAAGTTGTACCGTGATATCTTAATAAGATAGATAACATCTACGGTACATGAGATTGCTTTTGCCCTGTGGTTATGTTACTAGCCTTTCAAACCCAAAGGTCCCAAGTTCTATTCTGAGCCAACATCACCTTCTACAAAGGTCTGGTGGATCACTGCCACCAGCTTCAGAATATTAATCATTAGTAATGTAAAATAGTTGATATTATGAAACAAAACAAAAATTATTTTTAGGTTCAAGTTCTATAAAATTATAAGATTTATAAAAATTCAGAACAGCAGTCTTAACATACTCTAGATGTCCAACAATCTTTAAGGATCAAACACATATTTCAAAACTAATCTACTTCAATGTACAAATGTCCCAGCAATACATATTCTTTTTTTTTTAGGAGAAATCTAAAGAAATAATATTTTTTTTACAAACACCAATCAAAAATATTTAATATTTTTGAGGATTTCAAAGTGAAAATGAGTAATCAAAATAAAAAGACAATTGCATTAATTAAGAGCAATGATGCAAAACTTCATAAAAACAAACAATTTTACAACATTTTAAACACTCAGTTGAATTCAAATATGAAAAAAAAATTATAGCTACTGAATGAAAGATTTAAATGCAATACCTGTTTTAACAAACGACCTTTTTTAGGCACTGAATCATAACCCAGCCGTGATAAAACCTGCAAAGTTAAAAAATTATATCAAAAATTATAGATCAAATTTCAAACATTCTCTACCATTCATCTCTATGATCATCTTAGTAAATTTATTTTTCATACTAACAATACTTTTCCTTAAGAAAATATTACCTCATTATAGTCTTGAAAAAACTGAGTAGTGTTAATAAATTTAAAATGTTTGTCAATTTCTTGTATATAAATATTATGACTGATAAAACAATTGCAATTGTAAAATGAAGACATTTTCCCAAAAAGTTTTTCGGATAAAAATGATTTTAATTTCCTGAGTAGGAACTAGAAAAATCAAATTTATTCGCCTGTAGTCAATTATCAATTATCACACATTTTCGACAACTTGTTAGTTTTGTTTTGGTTTCACATTTACAAATAGTCAAGGCTGCAGTTATAATAATTAATGCTATTATTAGTCAATTTTTAAATAATAGTAATAAACGCTTTCTAAATTATATTTTTTTTTTCCTGAAAATACATTTCATCTTTAAAACATATTCATGTTTCTTATAACTGTACCCAAAAAATATATTTTTCACCGGAAATAATTGTTTATCAATAAGGGCTATCACAGCAGAAATTTTGATGGCAACGTAAACAGTAGGTGGAACTAAAAACAGACGAAAATAATTTTAAATTATTCATTTCAGTTTTGTTATGATAAAATAAAAGATTTAACATGAGTGCCGGCTCACGATGGAGCAGTCGAAGAAAAGAAGAGATTGATCTCAATCAACTTCTTTCTGAGCTTGATGAGGTAAAATTTTGTCATATATTTTAGAACTTCTGAAAGTAAACAAAAACTTATTTCATTAGTTCTTTTAGCAGTTTTACTATTAAAAAACTAATTTTGACTTATTTTTGAATACTTACTAGACTTCTACTACATATTTATTGAATTTTATCAGAAATGGCATTGATTACGATCTATAATGGTTGTAAAGCTGAATTTTATCATTAAATCTGTTTAAACTAATTGTCTTAATTTATCACTTCTGGTTATCATAATTGTAGCAAATGCATTATTTATACTGAAATGCACTACTTCAGTTGTTGTATTCGTTTTATTAATATTATAAGAATATTTAATTAACAGCTGTATTTTAAAATATTTTCAAAACATATTAAGTTCTGTTTTAATAGAAAGTTTGTTACAAAACGATCAAATACTGCAAAAACTTTTTGTTTTTTTATTATTTTAAAAAAATTAAGCGTTATTTTTTAATATATATTTTGTTTAACTTCTAAGTCATAGTGCATTATGTGTATACTTCATTGTTCTTACTTTTCTTAATTTTAGATTCTATTTCTTTGCAGTTCTTTAATCGGCATTCCTATTCTAGCTGCACTGTTAGTTTGATTGAGTTTCTTATCCTAAATGCAGTGGATTTCTTCTTTCAATTATATATTTTATTTATAATTGCTCATACTTATTGACTTCGTAAACTCACAATTATTAGCTAAAATCTTCTGTAATAATATTGAAACTTATTTTGTATTATAGATATCAAGTTTTGGGAATTTTTCATTTTTTGGATAATAATTGTTTTCATAATTTGTTGCAGCTGTTTGCAGATGAGCCATTTGACCCTGAAGATTATGTTGATCGCCTCTCATTGCGTATTGGTGGCATTCAGAGTGATGGAGCAAATTTTGAACCTACTGCTCTTCATAAAGCTTTTGAACAGGCCATTAATCACTTGCAAAACTGTTATGAAACAAAACAGCGGCAATGTGGTTGCTTAGAAACTATCTGTCGAGAAGAGGAGAGAACTCATTGGGAAAAAACTAAGGAACTAATTGAGAAAAATAAGGTATGATGATCATAAATAAAAAATAAATATAATGGTTTGGATATGTATATAATATTTCCTGCAAATAGTTCATTTAAAATATGGATTTATTATGTACTTATACTTATATATTGTTTATACTATGTATTTAGTGAAGCTTCTTTCCTTCTTTTATTTACTTTTGTTTTGGTATAAAATACATGTTTTAAATAATTATGAAGGATTTCCAGTGTGTTAAACAAAAAGGTCTGAATTATTTATAAATTAATATGTTAATGATTTTGCCTTGTATGTGTGTTATTGTGTCGTCACTTATACCAGTGTTTTGTTTTTATAAAAAAAAATGTAATTTGAGATTTCCCTACCCTCCTTCAAATCATATTTAATCTTCAAGAAAAGTATTTATATTTTTAAAATTGTCTAAATTTCTGAAAAGAAAAATTTAAAATCTGACATATATTATTATGATTACATGACTCTTAAAACAAAATAATATAAATTCAACCTTAAATACAATTGTAAATAAATCTTAGTTTATTAATAGGTAGATGAAATGGACTTGGTCATCATCTGCCCTTTTCAAAGCATTCTATATATTGCAAAAGTAATAAAGTCATTAATTGACTGATAGTCTTAGGATGTGTATCAACAAGTATCATTCTGCATCAGGCGAATAAAATGATACTCTTCATAAGACAATAAGATAGAAGTGCTTGAATAGAGAGTATAATTGGATATCATTATGAATTTATTTGTATGTTTTTGATAATGATATGAATGAATAAGAATTTCCTCATTTATGATAGACTATTAATTCATTTGCAAAATCTGTGTGAAATATTTTCCATGTAATTTTATACCTCTTTATGATACAAATTATTCTTCAATAAATTGTTGCTACATGTAATTGTTTCTTTTTCTTGAAGATTTAAGACCATCTATTGAAAATTAGTTGATTACAAATTGATTTCTTAAAATATATTGGCTCTTTGATGATTGATTTGACCAGTCACAATTGTTATTTCTCATATCTATATTCTTTCATGGGGTAAGAAATTATCTAAAAAATAAAGTGTTATTTATATTAGATGAAAACTATTGAATGTATATCAAGAATTGACATTTTGTAAAGAATATAGTTGGAAGCAGATTATCTTACAATTCTATTAGTTGTTGTCATTCAGGTTAGAAAAAATGTATTGTACCATATTGCATAAATTTCAGAATATTTTATTCAAAAACCTGGTAGCATGTTTTATATAATTTAGTCTTCATAAGTGTTTTTGAGGGGATGAGTGTTTGTAATTTAAAAATATTATAAAATGTGTATATTATTTATGTATAAATATAATCATTTTAATTTGAAATATAAATTGATGATTCTTAACAAATACTTTGCAATGCATCTAATTTTAAAGCATTTATATAAGCTTTGGGTAAATAACCAAAAATATTTATTCCCCACTTGTCATTAATGATAATTTTATGATTTATTTGCATATGTATTTATTATATTGTAGTTTCGCATCATTTTATATCTTTATTCCAGGAAGCTTATGACACATTTCATGAATTAGATGAAAGGATTGATTTTGTTGCTACAAAAGTTGTTCATTTAGGGGATCAACTTGAAAGTGTAAATACTCCAAGAGCTCGTGCTGTTGAAGCTCAAAAACTCATGAATCATTTTGCTGAATTATTAAGTCCAGAACCAGTAATAGATGGTGTTCTCAATGATCGTACTAAGGTAAGCTTGAAAGAAAAAAAAATTATAATTTTAAAATGTATTAGTTATTACCTATATGATTGTCAGAAAATATTGATAAATATGCTGTTAATTTTGTATTAGAAATACTAAGCCTTTGGTATGGAATAATATTTTATTCCTATAAAACTTGTATATGAATGAAAATTTTATTCATTTTTTAATATGTGTTTGTTATTTAATGGATACAAATGCTATATATTTTAAACCTTTTTCTTTTTAAATACAATGAAATAGCACCTTATTTGAAAGCTAAATAAAGTTTATCATTGCTGACTCATGATAATCCTTTTCACCTACTTGAAATATGCACATTCATTCAGCATTCAAAACTTATGTAAACACTCTGATCAGCATTTTAAAAAGTCTATCATAAAATTATTTTATTTTGTATAGAATTAATAAATAAATAATTAATTATTCTTAATATTTTATTTATTTATTTAAATTTCTTACATGAAATGACAAGCTAATTCTTTTTTACAAACCAATAAAATCATGTCAGCTTTCTCTTTTCACCAAAATATAATACATTTCTTAGATGGTTCAAATCAAATGTTTAAGTTAAATTATTGAATTTATGTAAATGAATTTCATAAAATGGAAAATAGTGCAAAAGAACTTTGTATCCATGATGTCATATTATCTATGATATTTTACTTTTTCTCTTAATTTATAAGTAAAAAATGAGTTTTTTAATCACTGAATATATTATGTTGAAATTTGGCAATAAACTCCTTCCAGTTGAAAGGCTTCAAATTACTAGTCTTCAATTTTCTGAATTCAAAAATTCCAATTGTGTAAAAAGACTTTTTAAAAATTGAATCATAAATAGCTGAATTCTATAATGATGTGAGTTAGTTCAGAAAACATGTTTTTTTATTTTTATTCTGTATTTTTTTTCCATGTCTGTAAATGTTTTGGTAAGAACCATTTGCATAACCCAATATTTAGTGAATTGAAATTAACTATTAATATCATGCAGTGCAAAAAATATTTAGTTCTTTATTAACATTTGATTAATAATCCTGCTTTTTTTTTACAGCTTTTTGAAGCTGCAGATATTATTCAGAAACTCCACCTGATAGCACAAGAATTGCCTTCTGGAAAGTAAGTATTTTTCCTAATTAGATTATTTCACTGCTATATATATTGAAAATTCATTAATTTATTAATTAAGAAATATGGCGAAGGATTAAAAAATTGCATATTTTACTCCATTTTTGTATTCATACAAATGTATCGCAAAATCATAAACATTTAAAATATTGAAAATATATCAGTGAATAATTGAATGTTTTAGTTCTTAACACAACATTTCAGGTATTAAATTAGGAGTTTCTGTAAATGCAGTTTTATTTCTAAGGAAGTTATCATTATAATGGCTAATATGAAGGTCATAACCAGCTCAAACAACTTTCATTAGATGATTTAATATTTTATTATTATATGAATTATATATTGTCTTATTTATTTTTGTAAATTCTTCAACTTAAAAAAAAATCGTGACATTTTATTTTTTGTATATTTTTATTGCCTTTATGGTTAAGGAATTTATGATTTTTCATAAACATTTCTGTCTTTTCTTAATATTTTTTTATTTTGCTGAATTTTTTGTATTTTATTTTATTCTGAAAAATTATGCATCCATATTTATTGTATTTATATAATCTAAAGGCCCAAGTTTGAAAAAGCTCGTCAAAGAATTGCGAAGAAATATGATGAAATTGAACGCGAGTTGATTAATGAATTTGTGAAATGTCATCAAGCTGATAATCGAAGCAAAATGAAAGAAGTTGCAGGAATATTGTCAAATTTCAAAGTAATTTTTTTAATGAATTTATGCATTTTTTGTTATCTGTTATTGAAATTAAAATTATATTGTATATGTGTATGTGTATACCTGTATGTAATTGAATACTGTTTATTCAAAACTTATTTAATTCCACATCCATTGATGAATTTGAATGAAATGTGGCTCACACATTTCTTAGCATTTATAAAGATAAGTTGTGTTGCTATAAAATAACTGTACTGCTCTAAGAAAGGTGAAAAAGAGATTAAATGCTTTTACATTTTTACCCCATAGCATAGAATATATTTTCATAAAAGAAGTTTTTTATTACTATATTAAACTAAAAAAGACACATACTTTTCAGTGTTATTTTCATACAGATTTTGATTTTTAGTTAAAAAATTGTTTATACAAAAACTTTTTAAGAATGATTAATGAGGAATTTTTAATAAAAATTCAGAGTCCCAAAACCTTTTTTAAGAAGTTAAATTTGTTGCAAAAAAGTATTACTATTCTTTCCCCTCCCCTTCTATATTTAACAGAAGTGCATGGCAAATGCTGAGAAAATAGTTATTAAAAGTCTACAATTTTACTTTTGCTTACTTTTTTAATGTGTTCCAATTTATTTCATGATTTATATTCTTTATGTAAAAGGAATAAATAAAGTTTGATTAGATATTTACTGTCACAGATTCCAAATTTCTTGGGGAAAATGTATAATGATAAAAAAAATTTCCTTGAAATTTAATTTCATGAAAAAGTATGTAATTTTTTAGTCACATCATTTGACTATTAAAATTCCTTTATTAGGTAAACAAATAATAGCTTAATTTTAAAAGGCAGTATCAAAAGTGTTTTTTATTGCATTAAAAAGTAATTTGGATTTAATTATTTATATCTTTATTCCTAAACATAATTTACTTTCAAAATAAGTTTTATCCTTGTATTGTAGGCATCGAAATTCAAGGTAAATTCCTAATATAATTTTTAATTTTCTCAAGTGAATTTTTTTATATTTGATAAGCAAAGTTGGATTATTTGAAAAAGAAAATTAATTTATGCACTCTGTTATATGAAGAAGAATTGAGCTGTGTTAAATTACAAAATCAAATTTAAAAAATTACATTCTACCATTTGTTTATCTTCCGGAGAAAAAAAAAACACGTTTAATTACTATCAACTTGTAAATGTAGTTTCATCAAAATTTATTTGGATTTTTTATTGTTTGAAAATGCTAAACAATCTTTGTATCTTTAGATATATTTTCTTTGGGGGGGGGGAGGGGTATTGTTAGTGTTTGATTAAAAATTCATTGAAATTCAAAATATGTAGCTTGATAAATTTTATATAAAAATTATTTCCTATATTATATATTTATTATGTTTGATTATTTTTAGGGTTACTCACAATGTGTAGATGCATTTATAGAGCAAAGGCAGATGGTAAGTTCCCTTAATTATTTCTTCAGAAATGAACTTTTTAGTGATGATTTTTTTTAATGTCAATTTCTCTAATACCTCCCAATTTTTTTAAAGACTATCAAATATTAAACCATTATAGAAATCAAGCATGCACTATAGTTTTTTTTATTATTAAATTATAGTAATTAAAAATTTATCACAAAATGCTATGATCACAAATTAAATTGAAAATTGCATGTTTCATATTTGCTGAATTCAGTATTTTTCATTTCAACTTTTTAATTCAACAATTTTATATTCCATAAAATTAAATCATCTAATATTTATTATATTGATTCATTAAAATTAAATTAGTATACTCTATCCTGTTTATTTCTATTTAGGATTAATTGATATCCAAATTAATTAAAAAGGTACTAACATGAAAATTTAAATTATTTATCATATTAGTGTTCTTTTTAGGAAATATAAATTTGCTGTAAAATAACAAAGGATCTGGCTATTTTTCTTCTATTGAACGTTTTTGTCCTAAAGTGTATTTTTCCACTACTTGTAAAGCTTTTTAACAAAGCACCAACTGCACTTTCACTCCTCAGGTTTCGTGGTTCAAAAACACTTCTATTTTCTATTAGTCATATATTTTCATGCATAAATGATGTAAAAGCTTTGAGCAATAAAATAGCTTTATTTTATAAACACTGCTTAAAATTAAAATAAATTCCAATGCATCTTAAAATTTCAAAATATAAATTATTTCATTGAATTAGCTGCATTTTTTTTTTTTTTAATTGGGACTAACATTTTGAGAAATTGATAGATTAATGTAAATTTGTATATCAAATAGCTTTTCCATTTCCTCCTTTATTTTATAAAAAAAAAAAAAAACAAGTTATTTCCATTGATCAGTTTTCTTATAACTTTTTATCAGCTGTTTATGCAACTTGTATGATTATACTTATTTCATTGTGTAATTTTAAGAAAAACTTAATTCTTTGAAAAGCATTTTTTAAAAATATGTTAATGTACTCAAATTTCAGACTCTACCAGCCTGTGGTGATATTCTAACTAGAATAGTGCCTTCATGTGCAGAAGCTTTGGTAGTGATGAAAGAAGTATTTAACAATCCTGAACAAGTGATGTCAAAATACATATTA
Organism: Argiope trifasciata; assembly: GCA_026543055.1. Lineage (NCBI taxonomy): Eukaryota > Metazoa > Arthropoda > Arachnida > Araneae > Araneidae > Argiope > Argiope trifasciata. Next base: position 2,693,225 of record JAPMOQ010063993.1, on the reverse strand, counting down.
AATATATTTCATGGCAAATTGCAAGTAAGTATTTAATTAGAATATATTTATAACAGCATTGTGTATAACTATATTTTTGATATGCCTGAAGAGAGTACAAAAATGTATTGCAAATAAATATTAAATTTTATATATATATAGCTTTGTTGTGATATAAAGTCATTTAAAAAAAATTACAGTCATGAGGAAAGTCATAAATCTGTCTATTTTAAATATAAAGCTTGTAGGCTTAAAGATGAATTTTTTTGTCAGATTCTTAGTGAGCCCAATTCATTATTATTAGAGATATACTTGATGAAGCTTCATTGGGGAATATGAAAGAAAAAAGACAATGAAAGTGGGTGTTTTTTTTAATGACTCTAAAAGGGAATTCCCCTTTTAGAAGTAAAAAGTGCTATTAAACTTTGAATTTATTCTAAGAACACAGATAGATTGATTTACTGCATATATGCATATAAATAAATTTTAGAAAGAGTGTATTTAGATGAAATGAAATTTAGTGTAATCATATATTTGAATAAAAATATCAAATACACTATGCCTTGTTAAAAACAAAATATATCATAAGTTTGAACTTGGGTGTTTTACTCTCTAAGTGAAAAAGGATCAAAATCGTAGTTTATGAAGTCATCAAAATTTATATAGCATTTAGATCATATAAAATCATGAAGATGCTGCACAATATATTTTTCTAATGGGAATATGCTTTTAGAGTAACTGGGTATCTAAGGAGTATAATATATTAATTGTAACATTTTGAGCGAAGCAATTTTCTTTTAGATAATCACTAAGAATACCAAAAAAGAAGCCACCTATCAAAATAAACTATCATATTGTCTAAAAATTACTATTTCCGCTTTTTTTTTTACGATTTCATTGTTGTAACTATAATATTTAACTTAATAGGAATATATCTTAAAAGAAATTTGTCTGCATTGAACAAGTTCCATTGGACATACTGTTATTTGTAGATACAATTACTCTTATTAGTATTAATTTGTGTTATTTCGTTTTTTTACATTCCTTCATAACAACATAAGATCTTGCAATGTTTTTAACATATAGAAATGATTTTTGTAATTAAAGGGTTAATTATTATAATTTGGTGCATTAAATATTGAATTTATAATATTAACCTTGCATACCATCCAATTTTTAATGCCGAAATGTACAGTGAAATGGTTTGACCATCTTCAATTTCCATATAAAAATTTTCATTTGTATAGTACTTTGCTCCAAAGAATATTGTAATGGTAAAAGATTTCTTGAAATGCTTATCATACTGTGTTCGGTAAAATAAACTTACTTTTGATAAACTATCGCCCAAAAAGTCAATTTTTGAAAAGTCTTAATTATTTTTCCTAAATTTAATCTTTTCACTAAAAGATTTATTACATCACAATTATTCCATGTACAGAAATTTGTAATCATTTGCATATTCAATCATTTTTTTTATTTTTCTAAAATGTTGCTAAAATTCTATTTTTAACCTTTTGTTGGCTGTTCAAGTGTTGATCCAAGAGGGCAAAATGCTTCAGGATATGTTTTTTAAGATTAAGTTTATTTTTGCACATAAAAATAATCAGACAGTATTTCATTAAAATGGCATTATAACCTACACAATGTTATATAATTATATTCATAGAAATTTACCATAAGCATCACTTTTTTGTGTCTTGAATTAGTACTTTTTTTCTTTATTATTTATAAGTTTATTTCTATATTATATAAACGTTTCATTTTGCTCTTAAATATTTGCAATCGAATGTAAGTTGCTTATAATTATAAAGAAAGAGGATTTATTATTATTTTTTTAATTTTAGACTCATATTAAAGCAGAACTTATGGATTGTGGAGATCCAGAAAGATACCTTGAAAAATTTGAAAGGCTTTACTCTAGGTATAAATTACTGCAACATTTTATTTAAAAACATGTTATTTTTTCCTTCATATTTTAGTTTGTTACTGCCTTTGTAGAACATGTATTTTCAAAATATTAATCATGTTTTCCTTTTATTTAGTTAATTAATCTGTAATTTTCATATGTGTGAATGATATTACTAAAAATGAAATAACAACTAAATGAAATTTGATGTCATCTTTTGATTATTATTGTAATAATATGTGAAATTTCGATTTCAACTGGTCAGGAAAAAAGATGTGTAAAATGTGGTATGGTGTAATACATTGTTATTTTGGAAAAACCAAAAATAATTTTGAATGTTGATCGAAGACTAAAGCAAGATGTTAATGTTTAAAAGTATGGTGTTTCTCAGTTGACTTGAGGGTAGGGAGATATTAAAAATGTTTAAAAAAGTTTTAATAAATGAAAATGATCAAAAGTATTTCAAATTATATTGTTTGGAAAATTATATTAAGATAATTCTATCAGCAGTTCTACTATTAGTGGGATAATGATTTCAGTAAAAAAAGAATTCCATCTTCAGAATTTTATTAATTTTTTGAAACAATGATTTCAAATGTTTAATGTTATGGCAGTGAATGACTTTTCTTTCTTGGTTTTTTTCTTGTGCATATTATTATTATAGAAATATTAACAAAAATATTTACAATGAATTTCTTGAAAAAAGAATTAACAATTTAAATTTTAAAAAGTATACTTTTATATAAACAAGATTAATTGTGCATTGAAATTATTTGTGTAAATCATTTGATTCTCAAATTACATACAATAATAATCTGACAGTTGCAATAATATTTATCTAATTTCCTACAATATTATTAAAAAAAGATTTTGCTTTACTTGTTGTTTTTAACATTTAAAAAATATTTGTGAAAATATTAATTACTGACATTATCTCTTAACTTTTTATTGTTTATAATTATTTCCATGCAGACGATTAGTTTAATTTCATTTTGTTATTTCAGGACAATGAAATTAGCAACAGAGTTGACGAGCTTAAAAATAGGCTATGATCCTACATTCCTGAATAAACTAACAAAGAATATCTTCGCTCGTTACCTGGAAAATTACATAATAATTGAAGTGAGATGTTTAAAAGATAAATGTGAAAGCACACTAAATATGTATTACAATTCTAAAAACCATCAAAAGAAACAAATTCACTTTGGTGGGTAAGTAATGATTGAATGTAGTTTATATAATTTACTTTCTTAGGTTGATAATAATAGTTCCTATATGTATGTGTATTTTTGGTGAAAATGTGTGTTAAATACATTTAATAAATACTTGAAATCTATTCACATTATGTTTTCGTTAAGAAATTTTTTAGTATCATACTAGAATTAGGTTCATTTCTCTCAAAATGAATTCTCTCTCCTCCCCTCTCCTTCTGTTTTTCATTTTCTTTTTTCCTTGTAATCATGAGATGTTATTGAGACCTCCTTTGTACATAAAAATGTATAATTTTTCACACTTTGCATCCCTTAAAAGCCATTGTTATCATTTTTTCCCCCTATTTTAATTCTAAGGAATAAGGTTTCAAATAAAATATTTTTTTAAATCAGTTATATAACCTTCATTTTATTATTGAAAATATGCAACAACCAGTGTCTGTTATTTAACAAAAATTAACCTTTCTTTTTTACCAGTAATTATATTCCCTTCTTAAGTTTTTTTGTCCCAAATTTGGGCATTTTATATTTGATAGTCTGTCTGATAGTGTATGTTTTTTCTGTATTTCAAATTGAGATTCGCTGATGTGCTGGCTGTATTTATTAGTTCTGAATTCTAAAGAGTTCATGAAATTATGCATTATAAATAAGGTGCTCTAATTAAAGGACAGTATACTTTATTTTACATATGTAACTTATGTATGTTTTACATATGTATGTGTAACTTTATTTCTGAAATATAACTTGTAATTGCAGTGCAATATTAAAAGTTTAAATATGTATATTTCACTACTGTTAAAGTAAATAAATTTTCTGGACAAAGATTTCTGACAATACATGGTATAGAAATTAAAGTTTTGTCATATTTCAGTATTCATGATCTACGTCGAGATATCCAAGCACGAATAGGCTCTAGGACAAATATCATTGGATCAGTTGTGGATAATTATGGAGGAGAAACTTTCCTATCTGAAGAAATAGCAATGAATATACTTCAAGACTGTAAGAAAGCTTTCAACAGATGCCAGCTGGTTAGTATTAACTTGTATATTTATGTATTTATAATGCAATTTTTATTAATTCTTATGACACTTTACATTTAAGAAACACCTTAAGATGTGAAGGAAAAAATCTGGTATTAATTGCTATAAAAAAGGTCTTTTATTTTCATATTTAAAAAATTTATCTGTGATATTTAATATTTTTTATTAGCTCATATACAGGCATTTAGTTTGTGATTACAGCTGTTTTATTTGGAAATGTTTATGGAATAGATAGGGATTGCATGGCTTATTTATTAAACTATGAGTTACAACCTAATGAGAAATTCCTAAGATAAATAAAGTATTGTATTCTTACATTTTCCTTTGTGCTAACGAGTGGTGTTGGGTAGAAAACTATAAACCAAAGTGTGCTTTTTTCTCAGATTTTTCTTGCATTAATATGTTTTTCCATTTCAGCAAATCATCATGAAGAATTTTTAGCACACTTATAGTTCATAATATGGATATTATCTTTCAACAGATTCAAATTATTGTATTTTTCACTAGACTAATTAAATAAAATTATGAAACAGATTACTGTGAATGGATTTAAAAAATAATAAAATTTTTCATCAAAATTACCTTTATTATATATTTAATTAATTAATGATCTATATTTATTAGTGATATATTCTCCTTAAAAGTGCTTTTAACTAACTTAAATTTTAAACTAACCAACGAACATTTCATGGGGAGATTGTAAACAGTTGATATTTATAATTTTTTTTCTCTCTCATCAGCTTACAAAACAACCATCAGAACTTCCAGGGAATGCAGTATCATTATTTGATGTCTTATTACGTTACTTATTTGAGGAGCATGTTTCCTATGCATTAGAGCTTGGCTTATTAGGTAAAATATTTTAATGCTTTTTTTTTTTTTTGCTTTGTTTCTGTTTTAATGAATAAAAGTTTTGGAATATTATTTTCAGTATCTTTATGGAAATCATTTGTTAAATTTCTTTCAATTTGAAGATATTGAATGAGTTTTCTCAATATCATTTGAATAGTGAAATAAAAAGTTTAAAACATGGAAGTAAAAGATGAAATGCATTGATATCAATTAAAACTCACTGATTATTATGAATATTTGAATATCTGCAATAAGCTCTTTCACATTTCATTGCTTTGCTAGTGTTACATTCTATTGCTTTACTAGTAACTTTGCTTCAATAATTACATGGTGCGTGCAGAATTGCACTTTTTTAGGCCATTTCATAAGAATATGAGTTATTTGAATAATGCATCTGATATCAAAATACTAATGCTGTCAATATTATTTCCATGTTATGTAATTTTATAGTTAGTGTGATGGTATTGAAAGTTGATTTTTTTAACATTATTATAATTTTTAGTATTTTTTTGTCATTATTAGATTTATTACATAAGTTTCTTTGATATCTCTTCTGTGGTTTATTTTCATAATAAATATATAATTAAAATGCGAATTTTGCTACAATGGCTATTGTTATTGTTATGTATTAATCTTGTATCCACTACGTAGAAATAGATGTATAATTTTGGGAGAAATGATAAATTAACAATATCATTAAAATGTAAGCTGTAACTCTTAAAATATGTCATATTTGAAGCCTTCAAAGATTCCATTAAAAAACATGCTGATAATTATTACATTTACTGTAAAAGTATAAAAAATGTTTTTATCTGGAAGCAGTATGATTCTTTGTTTTTAGCCATCCCTCTTTCTGAACCAAAGAGTCCTCCTGAAATATATTTTTTTGATGTGATACGTCAGTGCAATGCCATCTACCATTTGTTCGAAAAACAGTTTGGAGATACTATTGTTCCATTAGTAATGTATGTGTTTCCAAATTAGCTTATGTGATCTAGCTTTTATATTCTTTACACTAAAGCTTTCTTTGCACTAATGTACAAAATCTGTTGTTTTTATATAAAAAGATATATTGAAATCTATATTTTTATGATATATATATTATGCTAACTTTTCTAGAAATCATGTACATACGTGTTTAATATCATTGATTTTATAACTTAACAAGTTTTTGTGGATTGATCCTGAAATTTCAAAATTGCATTGTTTAATTTATAATTTATTAAAAAAGTTCAGTTTCTTTTGCATAGATGATTGATAACATTCAATATTTATTTATAAATAGTATATAAATACTGTATGCATTAAATTCTTTCTTTTATATCACCATGTTTTTTTTACATAGAAAGATATTAGGTTGGTGCGTATGAAATGTCGGATTCTCTTTACATGCGGACGTTTGTCTCCCTGTTTTCGTTATACTTTTGTCTTTGGCATAACCTCATTCATAGTCGTATTGTCCATTGCCAGAGACTCATTTCAGCAAAATAGGTTTTCTCGAAGGTCTTCCCTTTTGTTATTTCTTTTGAGTTTATTGCCGATATGAATTCTGCCGACATTCGCGTCATTTTCTTATATGAGTACAAACTTGGTAATAGTGCTGCAAAAGCTGCACGCAACATAAACCAAGCGTTTGGGGAGAATACGGTTAACGATCGGAAAGTGCAGCGTTGGTTCGAAAAATTTCGGACTGGCGATTTTTCACTGCAAAATGAGCCGCGCGGAAGACCCAAAACGTCTGTGAAGAATGATGACCTGAAGGCTCTAGTGGAAGCGGATCCAGCCGTATCCACGAAGAAACTTGCTATCAGGATGAAAGTTGACCATACAACGATATTGAGACACCTTTCTGAGATTGGCAAGGTTAAGAAGATGGACAAGTGGGTACCGCACGCACTGACAGAGCGAAATAAGCTGGAACGAACTGGAATATGAAGTTTTGCAGCATCCACCCTATTCACCGGATCTCTCGCCGACCGATTTTCATTTTTTCAAGCATTTAGAGCTGTTTTTAAGGGGCAAACACTATGAAAATGAAGACAGTCTAAAAAACTCGATATCAGAGTTTATTAATTCTAAAGACCAAAATTTTTTTAAGACAGGCATGTACGCTTTAAAATCTCGTTGGGAGAAGTGTATTGAAGAGAATGGAGCATACTTTGATTGAATAAACAGCTTTTGAAGAAAGATATGCAGTTTTATACAATCACTTAAGAATCCGACATTTCATACGCACCAACCTAATAGTAGTTAATAGAGAGACAAAACATTCATTTCAGCTCCTATAAAATTACTGTCAATGACATAAAATTAATATATGTAATAAATTAACTATTGATGAACTTCTTATAGGATAATGAAAATTTTGAATCTTCTGAAAGTGCAAAATATCAAATTTCCTTTTTCTCATTTCTTTATTTTTATGTTAGGATAAATTGTTGTCCATTTTGCAAATATAATGCATTAATCATTGTCTCATATTATTTATTCTTTAAATATAAACTATTTGTATTTATTATGATGAATTAATATTTTTTAAATGCACAATTATTTTTAATTTTAGAAAGAAAAAAAATCAAATCTTTTTTATTCTAGAACTAGATTATGTGTATTATTTTATTTATATTGTATTAATGCTTCAATTAAAAGCAAGAAAAAGTTATATAATATTTGGGGGGGAGGGGATAGGGATTATTTAATTTTTGTTAAAAAACAAAATTTAATTAAAATTGCTTGATGATATTAGTGATTAACTTGTCTCATTTAAAAAAAATACAAATCAACACTCTGTTATCTATGTTAAAAATCTTATATATCTTGCTGCATTTAGAAATAGCCATTAATTTGTCTTAATAGTATGGTAAATTAATAGAAGCCTTGATTATGTGCAGTAAAATTATATTAAGATTCTCTTTAATTCAGTAAAAGGGTTTTTTGAAAAACTTTTTATTATTATTATTACTGGTTATTTTTTAAAAAAATATATACTCTTTGTGTACGTTTGCTTTTCTGATTATGAAATACTGTTGAATGACAAATTCTTAATTACAGCTCTACTCCTAAACATGGCGACTGTTTACAGAAGAAGAAGAAGGTGATTGAAGAAATGGAAAATAAACTTCATACTGGGTTAGAAAGGTACAGTTTGAAATGTTGTGTTAACAATTATATAGGACATCTCCTTAAATGAAGATGCATTTGGTATTTTCTTCATATTTTAAAAACATTGATAGAATTTTTTTAATAAGCTGTTATACACCGTTATAAAATAATTATCTATATCTAATCATCTATACTCAGCTCATATAAAAGCAAATTTCAAATAAGTGTTTTCTATAATCCTTAAATTATAACCAAATTATGACAATCGAAAAAAGAAAAAAAAAAGCACTGTTGAAATATTTTATTGAAGGTACATTATTTGAATTGCTTATTACTGTGCAAAAAGTTTTAAGTTTAGTATAACAGAAGAAATTTCAGAGAAAAATATCATCGAACTTTTGTAATGCACATAAAGACTATTAATTATAGCAAAAGTTTTAATTATAGCTGTATAATTGCTTTTTATAGTTATGAATATTTCCCATCTTCTCTTTCTTGCATTATATGAATTATTATGTACATTTTTTTCCATTTAAAATGTGTAGTTTTTTTTTTTTCTATATTTGCATTGATTATTACGTTTATTATATAGTGAGATATGCTTGAAATTTTTATCGGAAGAAATGTTTTTAGCTACTGAAAATATTGTTATTCAATAGTTTGTTTAAATGTTTTATTTATTTTTATAGATGCATTACTTCAGTTTTAGGATGGGTTAAATTTCTTCTTCAGACAGAACAGAAGAAAACAGACTTTAAACCAGAATCTGAAATGGCAACATTTGATGCAGATAAATCTACAGCTGTAAGCATTGTTCATATCAGAATTTTAGAAATCAGTTGTAAAATTAATATTTAATTGTTTATATTAATTCTAAGTTTAAATTCAATTTTTAATATTTGATTTATCTTTGATGAAGTTTATTTTTTCCTTTTCAATTTGAATGGAAACGCCTTATACAACAGAAAGTATAGTTTTTGATTTCTGTGTATAAAGTTTAGCAATAATTTTTTATACCTTTTTGTTTTAATTCTGCATATTGAAGTTTTTAAATAGAGCAAGGTGTTTTCTATTTCTTATAACTTTTTTTATTTATTTATTTAGGCTTGTAGTTGTGTTGTGAAGTTTATTACTGAATGTGTGAAAAAAATAAAAGTTACTCTAGATGGAAAAAATGTTGAGGCTGTTTTAACAGAACTTGGTACAAGGTTACATCGTGTTATCTTGGACCATTTGCAACAATTTCAGTATAGTTCTATTGGTGAGAAAATGCTGTTTATAAATTTTTTTATATTTATATTGTTTATGTTTATATTAATATAATGTATTTTTAAGAATTATATTTTTAATTTTTAACTTTTTTTACATTTTTTAAATTATATCCAAGGCATATTTTTGATTTTTTTTTAAATATTATTTTAAGCAAAATTTTATTTTTGGAAATAATGCATAGAGACTGTTCTTTTTCCCCTTATTAAAGGTCATATAATGAGTATTAATGGATTTTTATCTTATATTATTGTTAGTGACTATTTTTTGTTTATAAGTAAATTAATATGCAAAAATCAAATTATATATATATATATATATATATATATATATATATATATATATATATATACTATTTATGAAAATAATTATTAAAGTGATTCAAAATATACATTAGCTTCTTAATGTATTTTTCCTTTTTGACAAATTAATAATTTTGCTTTTAACCAGTAATCAAGCAATTTTGGTGTATAAACAATAAATCACTCAGGAACTCTACAAATTAATCAAACAAAAATTTTCACTTAGTAATAAATATAGTTCTTTGGTTCATAAAAAAAAGTATGCTTGAAATTTCTTTCTTAATATAGTCATAATATTCATTTTTTTAAAAAAGTTGTAACTTAAAATGTTTCTGCAATTTCAAATTTATTACTTTTCAAAATTTTTTTCTTCCATTTATTAGTGACCACATAGTTATGTAACTTTAAGTCTGTATTCAATTTCCCCCTGTTTTTCATATTTTAGGTGCAATGGTAGTGATATGTGATTTAAATGAATATCGACGTTGTGTGCGAGACTTCCAGATACCTTTATTAAATACATTATTTGAAACTTTACATGCCTTATGCAATTTACTGGTTGTAGAACCAAGTAATTTGAAGCAGATGTGTACAGTTGATCAACTGGTATGTATATCTAAATAACCTTATTAATTTTATTATTTTGGTTTTCTTAAAATTTTACTTGAGAAGTTAATATTGGAAAAGAGAAACGATTTAAATATAGGAAAATAATTGACTTAAGGCCTTATCATGCAGCGAAATATCGTCAGTTTTTTCACCAGCAAACGACCTCGAAAATGATGTTACTTGAGCATTTGCCGTTTGGTACACCTAAAACAGCCAATCTATTTATCGCTCTTTATTCACTGCTTCTATTAAGTGAATATCTGCAGTTTAATCAAATATAACTCGTGGAATTCTCTTTAAAACGTTACTTGAATTGCTTGGTGCAAATTGTATTTTGCAGCGACAGCTTTATTATGCAATTTTAACTTTTTTTTACTTTTTAAAACTGTAAACTTTATTAACCTTAACTTTCATTTACTTTTTAATAATAACTAGTTTTTTAATTCTGTTTTTACATCGCATTATTAAATTCCTATTTCTACTGACATATTTATTTTCAGCTAAAAACTTATTTAATTAGTAAGAATTTTATCACTTTTGCTTCAACGTTAATCTTTAGAGTACCTAATAAAAAGGATTGTAAAATGAGACAAATTGTAAATTTATCAAAACTGAAATGCTGATCCTGCAATTTTTCCTTTGAAGGTCTTTTTCAGTCCTAATATTGTCAATCCTATTGTACCATTCTGAAAAAAAAAAAAAAAAAAAACTGAAAGTTGCTCAAAAAAGTGCTAATGTTATTTTATCGTGTGATAAGGTCTTTATTTATTGTTTTCTAGTTTCTTCTACTGTTGCATATGACTGGTATTTTAGTAAACCAATATTTTAATTGTCATAATGAGTGTAAATCATAAACATTTGTCGATTACAAATTTGAGATCCTCTAATAAAAGCTGTCATTTTTACTAATATTTTGTTGTAGTTTTTATTTTTTAAGAAAAATTTAAAAGTCAAAAGTTTATTTAAAGAACAAATAATAAATTTTATTTGTACCTAATATTTAATAAATGTTGATTTTAAAAACTTAATACATTAAAAAATCTATCTTAAATAATATTATAGTATTATTTTTGTCCTCTATGTTTTTCCTCCATCATTTTCATATTTAAATTTTCTTAAAAATATTAATAACTGTTTATTCAAAAAACTTAATAGTTTATGTATTAATTTTTGATATATCCAGAGAATATTTAAATAACTAATATCAATTCAAAAAGCACTAGGTTATATATATATTTTGCTTCTTTTCTTACAGGCATGTCTTGACCGTACTGTTTTGATGAACTTTGTTCAGTTGCGAGCTGACTACAAAACTGCAAAGATTGTTAATCAATTTAGGTAGTTGTACTGTTAAATAGAGCTCTATCCTTGTAAATTATATTTTCTAATAAAGTATCTATAGTGGTTTTCCTTAATGCTGTGTTTTATTTCATTCTTATAATTTTATAACAACAAATACAATAATATATAAACAAATACTATTTTATTTGCTAAATGACTTTTTAATTAACAAATAGTTTATGCTTTACTTCCTTATCTATCCAATAATTCCCAAATGCCCTTGTTTTTAAATCGTGTTACCTCTAAAGTTAATAAAACTAGTTTAATTTGTAACCTTTTTAAAAGATTATCAATCAATACCTATGAAAAAAAATTGCATCTGAATAATTGAGCATAACTAACTTTTTAAAAAAATTCTGCAACATCATAAAATTTTTAGCACTATTGGTACAAATGCTCTAAATATTTATTTCAAATTTTTTGAAGTAAAATAGTAATCTTAGATGTTTTCAAAAACTTTTTCTGGGTTGTTGAAAATTTTTTTCTCCAATCAAAGATTTTTTTCAATTACGTTATTTCCAAATAATAATTTCTGCATATATTATTTTATTTTACGTACTTGAAGTTTCATATAATATGGTTTATGCATATAAGAAAGTAAAGAGCTGTCTGTGGAATCCAATCATTTTTAATAAACTTCTGTTTTTAGCCAATAGTCCATAGTTGAACATTATCATGATTTTGTTCAGAATTCATAGCACATTTTTCTGAGATACAAAATATCTTTCATGGCAACGCTAGGCAGAAAGTTAATCAATAATTCTATTTTTGCTCTGTTGGAAAATTGTGCACCTACATTCCATTGACACCTATTTGAAAAAGACCATGCCATTAGAGGGAGGGGGAATTCTTCCGATAAAATGCTGCTGACTAAGTATATCAGAAAAATGTCCAGATTTTTTTTGTGATCTGAAATTTCATTTACTGGATAATCCTTCTCAACAATTATCTGGTATTTTCCTCCTGAATTTGATGCTAAAGTGTGAATTTCCATGCTACGGTTCTTTGATTTATTTTAATGATGAAATATGCATTGAAAAAACGTGTTTAACATTCTTGGTTTTTGGAAGGATTGATTGTGAAATTTTCAGACTGCTAAACCAATAGCAGTCCATATATAAAATATGCAATACACCCAGAAATTGTTTTAAAGTCTTGTATTTTCGTTTTTATACTTTTTGGTTTGATTGGTTTTAAACTTATTTTGGGTTACTTTTTGCAAAGTTAAATGTTCGATACCGCACAAAAGTGTGTGGTGGGGAGGGGGATCTGACAATGAATCAATAAATAGAAAATGTATAAATTGAGGCTTCTCAGAAAATAGTGCCAAAATGCATCAAAATTTTGTCACTACGCAATCGATGGTCAAAGTTTTCTCTGACTGGAGTTGGAGGTAAGACGAACGATGCTATTACGCCCAGTATTTTTGACGGGCGACGACCGTTTTTGTCGCGGCAAGCGTTATGGCGACTTTTGCTACCGGTAGCGAGTGCAACGAAGGTTACATTTGTTAATTCAGAACCAGAATTACCAATGTGCATTCTTGAGGTTCGAACACTGTACCGTTAGGTCCGTAGCCATGTAGCATAACCCCTTGACAAAAGTGTACACTCTTGTCCCGAAATTGTTATCTGACACGAACTTTCCACCACAGATACATGCACGCTACTCAATTCAATTCAATTTACTTGGCTCTCGGCTAATAGAGGTGTCCCCTCCCTCTTACCGCTGAAAGGCTCACCTAAGCTCTTTTGTTTATTTTCGCTTTTTCTCGTTACTGTTCGTTTCAATATGCAGAGTACTACTTTTCGATAATTCCATTTCACTAAGGGCTGAGACGTGGAGGAATGTACCATTTCTGGAATTAGCTTTATTGCTAAATTGCCAATGTGTTTACCATAGTTTCTCTCGCCAAATTAAATCCAGCTTAACTTATACTCGAAAACGCAGAGTGTTATAGAATACATAGGCAAACATTAGTTATAGTTTGTTTTTAGTTTCGTTTCTATCAGGAGGTGGCAAGCTCATAAGCCGCATAAGAAAGTCCAAACCGGAGTGTACACTTCTGTCTAGGGGTTATGTCACGAGGCTACGGACCCAATGGTCCCGAGATTGAACCTTAAGATTGGTGACTTCGGATAATGAACCTTCAAATGACCCCTTCGTGACGCCCTCTACCAGTAACAAAAATCCCTATAAAAAACATTCGTCGCCCGCCATAACACTTGGCGCGATTTTAAAAAACTTTAGTCGCCTCCCCCAAAATACTAGATGCGATAACATCGTTCGTCTTACCATGAATTCACTGGAGGTGGTGTAATGTTGTGTGAGTTTATAAGCCAGATAACAACTTCCAAACCGGAGTCTATGGGTTACGTCATTCGGCTATGAACCCCAATGTAGCGAACTCGAATTTAAGAATCCACACTCTCTTGGGAACTCGTTATTGTATTTCTTCCCTAAGAGAGATATTGCAATATTTTTCTAAGATATAATTCATATAATTGAAATTAAAATTCAGAGGCTATTTAGACGTAAAGCTTTTTTTAAAAAATAGTATTTTAATCGTATTATTGCTGCACACTTCGTTTTCGAATCGACGCGCCGTCATTAATGCTGCTTTTTTATCGCCTTATACAAAGATACTTGCTGATAGAATTTCATTTGTATACTTGTCAGATAAAAAAGTTCCTTTCAAAACAGAAATAAAACCAAATCAGATCTGTCTTTAAAAAAAAAACTGTAAAGATATTTCTCCGCAAATATCTTCTTTATTTTTATTTGCTCACGTTAAATTTTTATTAATGATATTATTTGGATTTAGATGACTTAAAAATTTGTAAAATTAATTGTTTCATTGTATTTAAATGAGTCTGTTGATTTTACTTGGATCTCTGGTGGTGGTATTAGATAAGAATAGAACTCGGAACCTTTCAATCGGAAGCCTCGTAACATAACCACTAGACGAAAGCAATTGCTCCTGCCCAGTAGATGTAATCTGGCTTATGAACTTGCCATCACAACGCTATGCTTATGAATGAAAAGATAGGCGCTTCTATTTTCTATAAATATGAAAGAAAAATAATTGTAAATAATAATAATAAAACTATCGCACACATTCAAATAAAAATTCATCAATCACCATACTTCTGCTAGTCAAAATTTCTTTTAAATTTATATCTAAAAAAATATATGAACTAAGCTAAATGGGATAATTTTATCAAATATTTCAAAACAAAGACTACTCTGTTTAGGGAAGATCTGAAATCTTATTTCTTCAGATCAGATCTTCTCGAAAAAAATGTTATTCTAGATACATGTCACCCGTGTGGCCTTTGACAACCAATTCTTTTTCAGATTAATTAATTTAATTTCAATTAAATTCTTTAAATATATTTTCATGTTTACGATTCCATCTAATTATTCGGCATGTATGGATAAGAATTCGTACATTAATTCATTTTTATTTTTCAGTTAAGATATAATTGAAAATTGCGTATATATACAACAGATCATTCCTTCATTTATTGTATTAAAGGCTTTTATTGATATGCTATATTAAGGCGACGTGATACCATAATATTAATCAAAATATAGAAATTTATTATTAACTTATCTGAGAGTTTAAATCAATCTAAATGCAGCTGAAAAACTCCAGAGCTCTATCCTGTATTCTTTATTTATTTGTTCAACTATTACTGATGCATATGATAGGAGAGCAAACAGAATTGAGTGTGTGTGTATATATATACATATATACATTTATGGAAAAAAAATCCCAACACTAGGAAGGAGCTGTGCTAGATAAACGAAATTTTGTAAGCGTGTTTATACATCTGAAAGATGACGTCGATTCAAATTTCGAGCTACGCGCGTAAGTGTGGCGCTAGTAGCGACATTATGAACATGCAAATGAGGTTTGCTTTAAATAAGCGCTGTAAGGTTCGTGATCGTTATTTACAGTTGAGATTTGACGTAGTGGGTTAATGTTAGTCAAGGATGCCTCTGAGAAGACGAAGAAGCCACTATCAACAGCTCACTGAGTTTGAACGAAGTCGTGTTGTAGGGCTACGAGAAGGTGGGTTTTCTTTCCGCGATATTGCTGAAAGACTTGGCAGGAATGTATCCACTGTGCATGAGTATTGGCGGCAGTGGTCAAGGGAAGGTACTGCCTCAAGAAGACCAGGTTCCGGGCGGCCACGTGGTACTACTGAGAGGGGAGACCGTCGTATTCGGCATATGGCTGTGGCTAATCGTACTGCACCTGCAGCTGAAATTCGAGCTGCAGTTGGCACCACAGTGACACAACGAACTGTTACAAATCGGTTACTTCAAGGACAACTCCGAGCCAGACGCCCTGTACAGTGCATTCCACTGACTCCAAACCACTGACGTTTGCGACGTGAATGGTGTCAAGCTAGAGCTCATTGGAGGACGGAGTGGAGATCTGTTGTGTTTTCTGATGAAAGCTGGTTCTGTCTTGGTCGCAGTGATAGCCGTTTGTTGGTTAGAAGGAGGCCAGGTGAACGCCTGCTAGTGACCTGTCTGCGGCCTAGACACACAGGGCCTACTCCTGGAGTTATGGTTTGGGGAGCAATTTCGTATGACAGCAGCAGCACTCTCGTGGTTATCCCACGCACCCTGACTGCAAATTTGTACGTCAGTCTAGTGATACAACCTTTGTGCTGCCATTCATGAACAGCACTCAAGGGGGGTTTTCCAACAGGATAACGCTCGCCCTCATACCGCTGTTGTAACCCATCATGCTCTACAGAGTGTCGACATGTTGCCTTGGCCTGCTGGATCAACAGATCTTTCTCCAATCGAGCACGTATGGGACATCATTGGACGACAACTCCAGCGTCATCCACAACCAGCATTAACCGTCCCTGCATTGACCACCCAAGTGCAACAGGCATGGAACTCCATCCCACAAACTGATATCCGACACCTGTACGACACAATGCATGCACGTTTGCATGCTTGCATTCAAAATTCTGGAGGTTACACCGGTTACTAATGTACCAACATTTCACATTTGAAATTGCTCTTCTCGCCAATGGCTCTACCTGTGATCTTGAAACTTTAATCAATTAAATATGTTACCTAGACAAATGTATTCCTAAAATTTCATTACTGTACAATAATTTTTTCTTGGTGTTGGGATTTTTTTTTCCATCCGTATATATATATATATATATATAATGATATTCTAACATCTAATTTAAATCCAAATTATTTTCTAAAGTTTTATTTTAATTTAGCCCATATCAAAGTCATTCTATAAATATTCTCTTATTTCCTGGTCCGATTCCACGTTATCTACTTAATTAAAGAAATGCTTTGTAAAGTTCTTTAGTCAGCGATTCTCACGGTGAGAGTGACTGATAAAAGTTGCGGACTTAAATAAATAGTTTTACAAAATGATCCCTGTGTTTCCCCTGCTTTGAAAGTCACATGTTCAGAAATCCCTATGACAGTGATTCTCAACCTGTGGGGCGCGACACCCTAGGGGGGCGTGATCACACTAATGGGGGGCGTGAGTATATCCAAGAGAAAATGTTATTCAAAAAAATTGATTAAGTGACTGAAAGGAAAGAACGCACACTACAAAATACATTTCAACATATACAACAAAATACATTTAGACAAATTTAATAATTAACTTATTAAATTAAAACAACTTACTAAATTAAAAACAAATTTAATAATTATTAGTGACTTCCCTGGGCCTCTCTTGCAGAGCAAAGTTTTCCAAGGAGGGTTTAATATTAGAAATAGACACTCTCAGTTCTTTTTCTATATTTAGCTGAGATCTATATTTTGTCTACAAAGAAGTCACCGCAGAAAATCCAGTTTCACAAAGATAAGATGTTGAAAATGGTAGTAGAATGCGAAATGCCCTTGTTTTTAGTTCTGACAATTCATCATCCACTCCTGCTCAAAATTCAAAGAGTGATTTATTACTAAATTGTCTTTTGCTTTCGCCGCTTGCCATGAAGTCTACGAAGGTTTCTTCCTCTTCAATTGAGAGTCCTTCGGGAGTATTTTGAAATGGATCTTGTAATTTGATACCAGTTTGCCGTCAGCAAGTGTTATTTCTTCACTCAACACATCGTCGGACCATATTAATACTCTTCATAACACATTCATTGGGTTAAGGATCTCTAAAATAATACTCCTCAAATAAAATCACACCAATTTAAAAAACAACCATCTTTTACACAATTACAAATTGATAGAACAACACAGAAATAAATATATATACAGCTCGCGACACGTAATTGCATTGAGTCACGAGATTGAACGAGATGGAGAAATGCGCGTAAACATCCTCCCCCCGTTGACATATTTCAAACATTCAACCAAATACATAATATTACAAACAAAATTTTAAAGAAATTAATAAAATTATTTAAACTGCAATCCACGCCTTTCTCCAATGTTTTTATATTAGTCATTTCGGCATGGGCAATACACATACCCTACTCACTGCCCTTTTAAACGTGCCAAATTGGGTCTTAACCTGAACCACTCTAATTTTTTTATCTCCTCCACAATAGATTTCTTTAATTCTACCCAGAGCCCACTTATGAGTAGGCAAGTTGTCTTCTATCAGCAACACGAGATCTCCTACCTGAACATTTTCTTTCTCGAATACCCATTTGTTTCTTTGCTGTAATTCGTTCAGGTAACTCCGGTTCCATTTTTTCCAAATTTGCTGAACTAATTTCGTAACTCGTTGCCATTTTTTTAATTGATGTTCTTTAAAACTAGTTAAATCAGGTTTGATAATTGAATTCATCGGTCTATTGATCAGGAAATGAGCAGATGTTAGAACTCCAAAATCATCTGCATCGGCTGATAATGGATAGAGTGGGCGCGAATTCAAAATTGACTCGATTTGGACTGTTAATGTTATGAATTCCACAAATGTTAAATTAGCTCCCATCGAAACTCTAACAAAATGAAATTTGAACGATTTGACAGCAGCCTCCCAAAGCCCACCAAAATGAGGTGCTCTTGGAGGGTTGAATTTCCAATCTATTCCTTCTGCAGCCAAATAATTAGCCAGAATTTCATCGGGATTTTTCACCAACTCAAGAAACTTTTTAATTAGATTATTGGTTCCCTTAAAATTTGTTGCATTGTCAGAGTATAATTTTGCACATTTGCCTCTCCGGGAAATGAATCTTTTTAACGAAGCTATAAAACACTCAGATGTCAAGTCTGACAAAATCTCGAAATGGGTAGCCTTTGTTACGAAACACACAAATACACATACAAACACCTTATGTAATGTACTTTTTCGTTGATGATTATATTTAATCATGAATGGACCACAAAGATCTACACCAGTACAATTGAAAGGAAAATCAGCTAAAACTCGGTCCCTAGGTAAACTGCCCATTAATAGACTAGACACAATGGGTTTTGATTTGAAACATGGGATACATTGGTGAATTACCTTACGACACATTGTACAACCACTTAGGGGCCAAAACTTTTCTCGAACAATACATAGTAAATTTGAAGCCCCGACATGCTTCTTGTGATAATACTCTAAACTTATCATAGTAAGTTTATTACCTTTTGGCAAGATAGCTGGGTGTTTTGACACAAAACTTAAATTTGAATTTTCTAGTCGGCCTCCAACCCTCAAAATACCATCACCATCCAAAACCGGGTTGAGGCTTTTTAACTTACTGTTTGGAGAAACGACTCCTTTGAGTTGGTTGCAAGTTTTGAATATCGGCAGCAAACTCTTGATGCTGCAATGCTTTAATTAAGAAATTCTCAGCTTTTTTCAACTCACTGCTGGTAAGAGGACCTGTAGTACGCCCAAGTGGATTTCGAGAATTGTCACAAAACCTAAAAATGTAACTAAGAACATATAAAATAAACATATAATTATTACTAAGCTGAATTAATTCATAAATTAAATGTCCTTCAGTAATATTAAAAATTTTAAAGTTCTTAGAATTGTTCTTAATTTCAGCAATAAACTCTTCATCAGCTTCTGATGCAGGAAGCGGTTGATTAGGATAGCTATTATCATCAAGAAATTCTGGTCCATCCCACCATAATTCACAAGTCATAAGTTTTTCTGGGTCTATTCCTTGTGATAAGATGTCAGCTGGATTTTGCTCCGAGGATACATGATGCCACTGGTTAATACTAGTCATTTCTTGAATCGTCGCTACTCTGCTTTGGACAAATTGTTTTAAATCTATTGGTTGCTTCTGCAGCCACGAAAGCACAATAGTCGAGTCAGACCAATAGTAGACACTAGCCACTGTAGTTTTGATTGCTGTCATCACTTTTTTCATAAGCTTTGACAACAAGACTGCGGCACTCAATTCTAAATTGGGAATCGTTAAGCTTTTAATCGGAGCTATTCTTGATTTACTTGCAAACTATTCAATCACAATATTTTCTTGTTCATCACTTGATTTGCAGTACACCACTGCTCCATAACAACGCTCTGACGCGTCAGCAAAGCCATGATGCTCTACACTCGTTGGCTGGTCAAGGAATACTCTTCTGTTTATCGAAATTTCATTTAAGGCTCTGAGAGCAATTAGAAACCGATGCCATTCTCGATATTTCGATTCAGGAAGAACATCGCTAAAATCAATATTCATGCGCCAAAGTTCTTGCATGATAATTTTGGCCTTAGCTATTATCGGACCCAGAAGGCCAAGCGGGTCAAATATTCTGTCAATAGTTGACAATACTTTTCGTTTAGTATACGACTGTTTCGGTTGGACATCTGCTGGGAAAGAAAAACAATCTTCGTGAGAGTTCCATAGAACTCCCAACATTTTTGTTCCCTCCTCTTTATCAAATTTATAACCATCTTCTGAGGGCCTAGATTTCTCAAAATTGGTATGCCACTTATGTAATTTCAGTCCCGCTGACTGCATAGCTCCAATAAGTTGGCATTGTAATTCCTGGGCACCCTCTAACGTTGGAGAGCCACTGATTATGTTATCCATGTATGTATCATGTAGTAGAATTTCAGACATCAAGGGAAATCTGGAATTCTCATCTATGGCCAATTGTTTAAGAGTTCTTATGGCAAGAAAGGGAGCACAAGACGTCCAATAGGTGATAGTCTTCAAGGTAGTCTTCGTGGTAGGCTCATCGTCAAAATTTGTTGCCCACAGAATTCTCAGAAGATCCCATTGGTCTTATTCGATGAGTATTTGTCGATACATTTTCTCTATATCGGCGGTAAAGGCAAATTTGTGTCGCCGAAAACCAGTAATGATGGTGAATACCTCCTCAATAATTTCTCCTTTCATCAGAATGTCATTTAAGCTAATGCCGTTAGTTGTAGGAGACGATGCATTAAAAACAACACGAAGTTTAGTCGTTGACTTCTCTGGACGAAAGATTCCATGGTGTGGTATATAATAAGAGGAAGATCGTTCAGTTGTCTCATTAACCTTCTCCATGTGACCCAACTCCTCATATTCTCTCATAAAATCTGAATATAACGACAAATACTCTGAATCCCTCGTCAGACGATTCCCCAAAGAGTTAAGTCTTTTTACCGCAATGGCCTTTGAATGACCCAAGCAAGACGAGTCCTCCCTCAAAGGCATTGTAAGCACATATCGACCCTCCTCATTCCTTCTATGGGTTTTTACAAAATGCTCTTCGCACAACAAGGCCTCCAGACTCTTAGTGACCTCATTATCCACATTTTCAACTTCCCAGAATTTTCTCATAGTACGATTCAAATCAACATCTAAAATCAACCCACAATGAACTTTGTTCTCCCTCACCTCATCTACACTACCACTGGCAACATAACCAAAAACTGTATTCTGAAACAGCAACGATGAATTCAAATCTCGAAATTGTCCAGGTCTCAACAATTCATAAAATACTTCAGCTCCTAAAAGTAAGTCTATCTTTCCTGGGATATTAAAACTAGGATCAGCCAGTGATGGAAACCTTATACTTCCATATTTAAATCAATGACCTTGTTTGGGGTAACATCAGTAATTTTGTTTACTACTAACATCGACAATTCTCGCTCAAAGCTCTTATCCTTGTTTGTAACCGTAGTTTTTACACAATTATTAACCACCATAGTAGTGTCATTCTCACATGAAACAATAGTATTTATTTTTTCCAACTTTAATTGGAGTCGTTCCGTGCAAGCTTTCGTACATAAACAAGACTGACTTCCTACGTCCAATAAACATCGAACCTCCACAAACTCTGAATATTTATTTCTAACTAAAGCACGAACAGTACTAAGAAGGACATTCTTACTTTGGCTCTTTTGATAACTCGTAGCAACTATCTTTGATTGGGCATTATCCGCCGTTTCTTTTAACGTTTGGTTTGGCGCTACTTCCTCGTCATAAACTGGTTGACGAATAGAAATATTTTCAAACAGTGAATTATTAGTACTATTTTCCTCTAGCGGAAAATGGAGCATTCGATTATGAGATCTGCCACAAAAACAATTTCTATCAGAGCGACAATCGCGAATTTTATGTGGTAACAAACAACGAAAACACAAAGCATTCCGCTTCACTATAACTCTTTCCCTTGCAGAAAGTCTCTTAAATTGGGGGCAGTTATAAAGAGGAGGATTAGCACTATTCTTACACATAACACACTTTGAATTTTTTACTTCTTACACAAACACTTTAGAAACGGATTTATCAGAACGCCAATTTAGAAATTGCAATTTATTTCCCAAAATTCTTTTAGTATCCCCTGCCGCGATCTTATTATTTATCTCGCTTTTACATTTACTTTTCGATGATAAGAAAATGTCACATTCTCGACCGAGCTCATGAGATTTAAAATAATTTTCACCTTGTTTTACCTCAATATGAGTCATTAATTCTCGATCAAGAGTTTTAAAAATTCTATCAGAAACTATAAGCTCGCATAGAGATTGGTAATCCTTCACTTAACGCAACTGACAATAGTAGTTAAAAGATGCACTTAATCTGGATGCAAATTGAACAAAACTCACAGACGGGGATTTTTGAGCTTTTTTAAAGTTATTTAAACATTCCTGAGGGGTGGGTTCAAATTCCTTTAAAACTATTTTAATTTTATTATAATCATTTAAATCTCCTTGATTAATGTAAACCAGCAAATTGCTGACTTTTTCACCCAAAATATTCAACAGAATTTCTGCTTTCTAATTTTCCGAAACATTTTTGTTTTGGAATGCTTTTTCCAAAGAGCTGAAAAATAAATTAAAGGATTCCGATTTACATGGTACAGGGATAGTTAAAATTTTAATACTTTTTATTAAGCTTTCTAATTCAACACTTGATGAATTCGAATCCATGATTTCAGTATTTTGTGTATTATTTAATGACTCTTTTTTAACATTGGCTAACTCTATTTCTTTCTCTATTTGACTCAATTTTAACCTTTCTAGTTCTAACTTCAATTCATTTTCTATTCTTTCCTTTTCTTGCACTAGCTTTGCCTGAGTATCGGCTCTTACTTGATCTACTAGACCCTGAACTACTTCAGTTTGTGTTTTAAACACTTCACTTTTCTCAATCATCTCTCTCAACTGAATTACTTTCGCATTATCAGGAACGGAAAGCCCTAACTCTTCAGCGATAATCCGCAACTCCTCTTTCTTTAATTTGGTACTCAACGGCATGATTGATATAAGTGAAAATAACTTTTACATACAACCTCTCACAAATTATATCTTTTTTACTGCTAATTTTGCAGTCACAAGGAAACTGTCGAATCGAACTACAACACAATTACGCTATGAATTCCAAAAACGAAACCAAAACCTTGTCAGACACACTACTTCCAAACTTAGATAACACTTTTCACAACAAAATACACACACGGGATTTACCAATTCTAATCCGATGCAAGAGTTCTGAAACAAAACGAACCAGAAACCAACTTTATCAGCAATGCTACTTTCAACTATATTCCAAACTGTGCACGAATTACATTGACAGAAATAACTAATCCTAAAGCAAAAGTAACTAAATTCTCATAACAATATCAACACACTACAACTATTTCTTACACAATATAATATCAATACAAAATCTCAAATTCAATTTCACATAAACAACAAATAATCCACAATTAAATCACAATAATTATGAATATCTCACCTTAATCTCTTTATCCGAAATTGTATAACTCAAAACTCCAAAAAATATTTCCAAGATATCACCATATTAAATTCTATCGCACATCTCGATCCTTTTGATTCCAATGAAAGTCAAACTAGCAATTCAAAATTCCAAAGGTCGCACCTCTTTCTCCGGCTCGACGGACCAAAATGTTATTTCTTCACTCAACACATCGACGGACCATATTAATACTCCTCATAACACATTCATTGGGTTAAGGATCTCTAAAATAATACTCCTCAAATAAAATCACACCAATTAAAACAGGCGACAGGCGACTTATTTAAAAAACAACCATCTTTTATTAAAACACAATTATAAATTGATAGAACAACACAGTAATAAATATATATACAGCTCGCGACACGCAATTGCATTGAGTCACGAGATTGAGCGAGATGGAGAAATGCGCGTGATCAACAAGAAAGCACTTTTTAAAATTCTTTGCTAGCATTGCTAAATGATTTTCAATGGATACAAAAACAACTTTTACATGTTATTCTTCAGCCGTGTAAGTTTTAATACAATCATTCAAATTTGCAAACATTGTTAAGTTTTCTTGCTTTAAATTTCTGCTCCACAATTCCAATTTCCTACAAAAAACCTTAACTTTATCACTCGTATCCAATGTATGTGTATTTGCTACTTGCAGTTGAAGATTCAAGTTATTTAATTTCTCGAATATGCCGACCATGTAGCTCAATTTCATCACAAGTAAACTATCGCGAAAATTCTCAGCTTTCAGTCTTTTTTCCTCTTCTAGGAAAACTGCGATTTCAACTCTTTATTCATAAACACGTTGCAAAAATTTCCCTCGTGATAACCATCTTGCCTCGCAATAAAATAGTAACGCTGATGAATAGTAATAGTAACTGCACCCATGCCTTTACAAAGTGCGGAAAAGATTCTTGATTTCAGGGGGTCTCATCTTTACATAATTTACTACGGTAGTTCTGCCAACATTTTTGAGCAAATGATACACAGGAGCCTTTCTTCTTCATTTTCTTCAGATCTAGGGAATCCAAAATTTAAGTATTCTTGAGAATATTTTCTTGATTTTATTTTCGGAACCCCGCTCGTGTGTGTACTTGTTGATACTTGTCTATCGTCTAATGCTCGCTTACGCACGCTTAAAAATTTATCCAGTCGATCGAAATTCTCAAGGGATTAAACTTTAAAATTTAAATTTTTATACGCATCATATACAAACAAATTTCCAGTGCCCTGAAACACGAATATCCGACAAGATATACAAAGAAATTCCCTCTAATAAGTCATGAACAAAATTTCAGAATTTGATCATGAAAATTCTTAAAGATATGTTTTAAAAAATGTTGGTGGAGGGTCAATCACAAATTAAAATGTGAATACTAACAGCTTCAGTGCAAATAAACCATCGCAGGAAACCACAGCATAAGGAAATAAAATATGCTTCATATTTTTAGTTTTAAATATAAATTTCAAAATCTATGCTTTCTGAAAAATACTTTAAAATTTTATATCATGAATTACAGAATATACTTTAAAAATAGCGCAGTCAATGAACTTGTAAAAAAATGTAATCGTTCCTTTAAGTTATTATTTCTACAAATTTTTAATGCTTTTGAATCAATAAATATCAAAATTATTATTTATTCAATCATTACTTTCCTTGTTAATTTGTGTACGACCCCTAAAATTCCAATATCCCACAGGATTTTTCCTCTTTACGAACTCATATCCAAGCATCGAAAAGTGGTTTAATTCAGCATTTATGTTATTTCATATCCTTGAAATTTTTGTGTAAAATACTGAAATTTCGTACATGACCTTATAAGAGAATGGAGCATATTTTACTCACTGGAATTTTTTTTTGTACGGAGTCAGTTTAAAAATTTAAATTTTGTATTTTTTAAGGTTTTGCACTTTTTTTACGCAGATTTGTAATTTACAGTATGTGTCTATTGATCAATATTTAAGGAATAAAAGCCGTGATCAAGGTTTTTGAAACACCCTGTAAGTGTATTCAGAGTTTGGAAGCTTTTTTTTTCTTTTATTTTATATCTATATTATTAAAGTCTAATGTTTTATTCCCCTAAATTGTTTGCAATTTTTTATTGCTATAAGACTACTATTCTATGGATTTTATCTAGTTTTATAGGAGGGACGAAAATATTAAATGGATACATATGTATGTTGTATTTAGTTTATATATTATTATTTTTCAAACCGCAAGATCTTTTAAGAGTTGACAGTAACAGGTGTGAGTTTTGTTATGAATGTTTTGAAATACATATTCCTTAGATTGGAGTATGCAATTAGATCTAAGATATATAGAATTAAGAATAAAAGAATAAAGGAAATAAAAGGAAATAAATATTAGACCAGTTTAATGCAATATATTATGGGGTACTTGGAAGATGCATATTCTAAAAAAAGGTATTCATATTTATGGGGAAAAAAATCAGGAAATTTTTTAAAAATAAAGTCAAGAATTTATTAGAAATTTAGATTTTAGAAACATTTTTTTTGTGGGTGATAAATATTAATTTATATAAAATCTAATTATAATTTAATTCCAAATATTAAAAAATAAATAAATGGTATCCTGTCATTTTAACTTCAGATTGATATTTCACTGTATTTTTTGGAATTTGCGAATTCTGTTGATGATAGCAACGATTTCGAATCATTTATTTTTGTCGATTTCAAATTAAATTACCAAGTTATTGTGGATTCGATGCATTATTCCATTAGTACCCATGATCTTAATACGCCATATTTTAACACGAAATAAAATTCTCAAAATATTAATACATATTCATCTATTAATCTCTTGTCAAGACGATATTTCATTTGTTCTTCTCACCGGTGACTAAAAGAACTTTGAAAGAATTTATTCACTTCTTTTTTCATTTATGTGTACATTAACTGCTGTTTGCGTTTGTTACAATTTAAATATTTAAAAGTGTATATACCCTTTCAATACGGCAAAGAAAATTGTAAAAATCTATATATAATCATTTTGAAAAAAAAAAAAATGATGGAGCAAATGCCGAAAGGTCTCTGATATATAAAGATTTTCGAAATAAATCTTACAGGACACTGAGCAATTGCTGATAACTTAACGTACATATTTATGACCTCTATGATTAGGACATGAAAAAAGTAAGTGAGTGAATAAATCTCATTTGAAAATTCTGTCAACAAAATTATTACATTTTCTGTAACTCATCATATAGAGAATGAGGAAAAAATAAATAGTCTGCAGAGTTCTCGTCACCAGAGTTTGATTCTTGGTGCCATACGTGTTTGACAAAACTTAATATAAAGAAACCTGAAAACGTAACAAAGATAAAGTCTTCTGATGAATAATATTTTTACCTAATAAATAATTTTAAATCAAATAATTAGAGTAATTTAAAATTTTAAAAATCAGATAACAGTCTGTCAAGCTTTAAAACAAAACTAAAAATAACTTCCGAATGCAGCGAACTATCAGTGAATAATCTTAAGGCCTTATCACACGGCAAAATACCGTCAGACTTTCCGTGA
>JAPMOQ010063993.1:2560933-2628972 GCA_026543055.1 Argiope trifasciata | reverse complement strand
AACAAGGAACAACAAGCAGAACTTTGCTCTTTTCTTGTCGCAGCTTGCATTTTGTGTATGGCACTTAAAAGGATCGCAGCAGACGCTTACTTTGAATATGTTGCCATGCCTTCGTTACTGAATTGCAATAAGAGAAGATTAGGCCGGTAATACGGAAGCCGAATGGTCCCGAATCGTACACTTGGGAATGGACTGTACATGATCTTTTAGATAGTAATTTCTTTGAGTAAACACTTACCTGAAAATTTAAAAAATAGAAGTTAGATAAGAGACAGGTTTTATGCCTTTACACTCTATTATATAAATATTCATTTTAAAAAGATGGCTTTCAGGTACTTCAGGTTGACAGAGGAAATCATAAATGGGTCGGAAAAAGATAATCTAATTTTAATTTTTCATTCAAAAATAGAATATACGTTGTACTAGAGGATAAAAATATACTTCCCAGAAAGGCTATCTTTCAACACACCACATATTTGCAAAACTGGAGTTTCAGCCTTGCAATTAACAAAAAATAAATGTAGGACAAAATTGCGAATGGAATCTGAATTATACTATTAATTATTGAAAGCTCCATATTTTGAAACTGGTTATAACGAAACCAACTCTTTCGCCGTTTTTCTTCATCGATAATAAATCTTGATAATTGTTATTATGTATTTTTTCCTCTTTTATGAAAATAAATATTTTATTGTAATGTAAAAGGTGCTATTCGAAAAATAATTCTAATATAAAAATTGTGATGTTTGAAATTTTTTCTATAATTATGAACCCACCATTTAGAATGCATGGATTTTTAATAGAAAAATGATTTTATAATGATGGATATATTTTTGAATCTTATGCGGTTCAAGGTTTAAAAGTTTAATAATTTCTGTATTATAAGGAAGGGGATATGGAAAAAATTATATGGTCACCTTACTATGAACAACATTGATCAATCTACATGAAAAATAAGTAACAAAATATATTATTGTTCCTTTTTCAAAAAAAAAAAAAATTACATACGATTGTTTCATATATGAAATATAGAAAACGTTTAGTAATCGTCGAAAATTAAAATTCGAGATTTTGGTGAATCTCTAAATTACAAACCTCCTTAAGCTGATGAAATTTGGCATATGATCTTTACTCCAAATTTGTAGATTTCCATCGAATTTTGAACAAAATTCATTCAGAGTAAATCTGTCTGTCTGGTTGTTCGAATGTAAACTAACACGATAACAACAAAACGAAAAGAACTAGATAGCTGATTTTCCACACAAAGATATAGTAATTATAGTGTAGACAATTATCTAACTTTGAATCAAATCCGACAAAGGCTTGGCAGTCTATCGATTTGTTCTTTTCGAAACATGTGAACGCAATGGCTCAAAAACACAATTACTTAAATCTATAAAATATTTTATGTGATTTTGTGGAAACTAACGAAGAAAAAATATCATGATAAACTGATCAATAAAAACGTAAACAAAAGACTGAGTAAATTTCTGACGGACAACAAACAAAGTCATCTCAATAAAAACAAAAGAGTGACAATAAAATCATCTCAATAAAAAAAGTTAATTTCCAAATGTTTTGAGCAAAAGATAACCTACATCTAAAAGCATGCAATATAGCGTAAGTAATGGCGTCTTCTTTTTAAAAATTACTCCCAGCCTCTGATCAGTCAAAAGATCGCAAAATAATCAGATTGGTGAAATAGTTTACATTGGATAGTTAAATATTCATAGAGTTAATTATACCTTTCAACAGTCTAAAAAATGTTTGAAATAAATTTTGTTTTAGACATACTACTTCTTCACATAAATCTTGTATCAAAAATATTTTAAATGTAACAAAAACTCGAAGAGAACACCAGATTTATGTATTTAAAATGCCGGCAATAACACTTTACATACTCCTACACTAAGTTTCCTGAACAACTGATTTAATTTAAAAGCCTATTTCAGCCTTCCTGCTAGCAACAAGCTAAATAGAATTTAAAAGCAATAAAAAAACTGGCAGACGTTTTGTCCAATCCACGTATGCATGTATCTTCTATTATCCTAAATTACTTGATAGTCGGTGCAAGAGACCTTCACATAGAATTTAGATTTTATTGGCCTTCAAAAAGGATGAAGATGGAAAGATTTCACGTCCCTCGGTATTCTAGAACGATTTATTATGCCTTAATAGATATTCCTATTTATTTTATGAGCGAACTAATTGACGTCTGTTTTTAATTTAGGAGAATCAATATATGCGTGAACTATTTTTAAGCTATATACGTGCTTTTTGTTTTAACATCTAAGAAATAGAGATAAAAATAGATGTTCCGTGCTTGAGATTCAATTCGTCCTTGAGATTCATATGCATGTCCATATTTTGGTACACCTTGTATCCGAACCACTTCTCCCACTATTTTTGGTATTTTGTCTATCTCTATGAACATAACTGAAACCAGGGTGAATAATCTCTCCCAAATTTTCTAGCTTACTCACTAATAATGGTGTTATAACGA
The DNA here is from genome assembly GCA_026543055.1 of Argiope trifasciata. Lineage (NCBI taxonomy): Eukaryota > Metazoa > Arthropoda > Arachnida > Araneae > Araneidae > Argiope > Argiope trifasciata. The sequence continues at coordinate 2,626,469 of JAPMOQ010063993.1, read as the reverse complement.
AGAACGCTTTACGTGGCACAATAGTTATGAAATGTTAACCTTTGGAGTGAATTTAGCATTTTTTAAATAAATTTATCCGGTAATTCTTGGCAAGGGCTTTTTTTTTTCTATCAAGACTTTGTGCGGTTAAAAGTGCCAGAAAGTTGAATATGGCCTGTAGACGCCGACGATGAACGATTGGAATAAAAATTTGATTCAAAACTACACTTTTAGTCACAAAATTACGTATCAAATTTAAAATATTTAAACGCCGGCGTCCTGGCTTTGGGTAGAGCGTCTTCCCCGTGTTAACTAATAGTGTTTTTAAATTATTCGTTTACATGTTTCTGAAAGCACATACAGACGAATTGCCACCTGTACTTGAATTTGACTCAAGATTTGATAGGTACTACACTATAGATGCTAAATATTTGTGCCTAATTTTATCCATCTAGCTCTCTTTGTTTTATAGTAATCATGTAAACTTATATCCGGGAGCTACCCCCGTAATAGCCTGATATGCTTTCAGTCTGATAGCTGTTCCAGTGATGTTGTTTCTCCAAAATTATTCGAGGAACTGTCCTTGTTTAAAATTCCAACTGTGTTGTTAATATTAATATTTCATTTAACCTAGATGAGAGCAAGTTTTTTTTTTTTATGTGCATAAGGCTTAAATAAAGATATTGTCATCCAACGCTGCTCGCTTTTAGTGATAGGACAGGATCAAATCATTGCGCGCATGTATCTGCAAGAAAAAGAAGGATCAAAGATAGAGCACCGCTTTTAATCAGTTTTCGCAAGGACAGCCGTTTTCTACATAAAAGAATAATTTCCATACCACCTCTCAGCGAACATCTGCAGCCGTAAAGAAAACGGGCCATGCGGTCATGCCTGCGCAGAAGAATGTGGAGATTAATTCGAATCTGTTTTTCAATACTTTATACCCATCCTCAATTTTAGAACTCCATCTGTATGTCTCTTTATGAAGATATTCTCTTTAAAAACGAAATTAATACGCAATATTATTATCAGTGCCTGCGACTTTTGGAGACAAAATGAATAATATCCGAAACTTTGAGAATTTTTCCGATCCACCCATTAGGAACCGAGATACAACCAGATACGCCCTGATTGATTATTCAGGCCTCCCAGGAACTATAAAAGGCCGGCACTCTCGAGCTATAAGAATCAAGAACGATGTAATCCTGAATAGCAGTCGCGAATTGAAGTAGTGAGTGGGCAGCTGACAACTGGTTAGGGACGCTAGATAGTATTTGATTTCAAATGGTAGATTGCACAATAGTATTAGCTCAGCTGCCAAAGAAATAAATTTCTAAAGTATGCAGATTCTATAATTATAAAAATATTTTTATGGAACTTTCTGCACTTAGTCTGTTCGTCAACGGGTTAACTTGTGTTGACTGTATGGAGAATGCACAATCAACAGGCTTCAGTAACAAACAAGGGCATTTATTAACACGAATTAACGAGTACACATACAACAAATACACAGAAAAGATGCACTCAAGCAATACACAGCAGCACTTCTAGCAAATAGCAGAACTCAAGCAGCACAGTAATGATAAGCAGCTCAAAGCGATCAAAGAGAGAAGTCCTTCAATTATTAACCCAAGTTAAACTCAAAGACTGACTCCAGCTTGGTCTCAATGCCTTTTATAATTCTCCAGACACAACAGAGAAAGTTCTCGAACAGTCAAGGATATTTGGTTTCTAATTGGCTATATCACCAAAATTCTTGAAGATCCCAGTATCATCCATTTTGTTGCGAAAGTCTCCAAGTTTGTGGCTAAACCCGGTGATGACTGATTCTGCATCCAATCAGCATCCAACAAAGCTGATTGTAAAACGATCTTTCAATGATTGAATTAACCATGCTGGGAAACAACATTACAGACTTGTAATAATATTATATGTTATAGTATATAATAAATTAACAATAAAGCGAAGGGAAAACAATGGAATCAAAATTAAATCAAATAGAAAAAGACTCCGTCCTGAAGATTTTTTCTAGGATCACCCACTGGAAGGGATTCAAATTAAGGGATTTTTTCTGTGAGGAATCAGACATGTTCCAACGGTATTGAGCCCATGACCCGAAAATCTCCTTAAAATTAAGGCCAAAGAGATATACCATTTTTACAGAAAAGACATAGAACAAAACAACAGAAAAAACATCACCAATTAAACATAAAGAAATAAAATAAGCTACCTAAGAACATTCAACCAATAATTAAAAAACAAAAAGGAAATAACATACCAGCAATAGGCAAAGAAATTTTAACTAAAATGTCCTATCTCCCTTTCCGATTTGGATACTGTAACGTCATTCACAGAAATAAATAAATGAGGTTTTGAGCGCCATCTATTGAGTTAAACGGAAAGTCTATTTCATTTTTAAGTAAAGGAATTAATATTTCATCATTTCTTTGTATATTTTTACTTAATTTGGTGGTGTTTTTCCTGTTGTTTTGTCTCCTGTCTTTCCTTTGCAAAATAATTTTAAGTTTCGTTTCCGAAAAAATTTAATTTTCGATGATTTCTGAAAATTGGTTTTAATTGCCTGATACTTTTATGGTAGATTAATGTATATAATAATACACTTTGTCAAGTATTCAGGCTCCTATGTATTTTATTTCACAAACTTTATACACTGATGGAAAAAAAAATCCTAACACTAGGAAGGAGCTGTGCTAGATAAACGAAATTCGGTAGGCGTGTTTATACATCTGAAAGATAACGTCGATTCAAATTTCGAGCTACGAGCGTAAGTGTGGTGCTAGTAGCGATACTATGAACATGCAAATGAGGTTTGCTTTAAATAAGCGCTGTAAAGTTCGTGATCGTTATTTACAGTTGAGATTTGACGAAGTGGGTTAATGTTAGTCAAGGATGCCTCTGAGAAGACAAAGAAGCCATTATCAACAGCTCACTGAGTTTGAAAGAGGTCGTGTTGTAGGGATACGAGAAGGTGGGTTTTCTTTCCGTGATATTGCTGAAAGACTTGGCAGGAATGTATCCACTGTGCATGAGTATTGGCGGCAGTGGTCAAGGGAAGGTACTGCCTCAAGAAGACCAGGTTCCGGGTGGCCACGTGGTACTACTGAGAGGGAAGACCGTCGTATTCGGCGTATGGCTGGGGCTAAACGTACTGCGTCTGCAGCTGAAATTCGAACTGCTGTTGGCACGACAGTGACACAACGAACTGTTACAAATCGGTTACTTCAAGGACAGCTCCGAGCCAGACGCCCTGTACAGTGCATTCCACTGACTCCAAACCACTGCCGTTTGCGACGTGAGTGGTGTCAAGCTAGAGCTCATTGAAGGACGGAGTGGAGATCTGTTGTGTTTTCTGATGAAAGCCGGTTCTGCCTTGGTCGCAGTGATAGCCGTTTGTTGGTTAGAAGGAGGCCAGGTGAACGCCTGCTAGTGACCTGTCTGTGGTCTAGACACACAGGGCTTACTCCTGGAGTTATGGTTTGGGGAGCAATTTCGTGTGACGGCAGGAGCACTCTTGTGGTTATCCCACGCACCCTGACTGCAAATTTGTACGTCAGTCTAGTGATACAACCTGTTGTGCTGCCATTCATGAACAGCATTCAAGGGGGTGTTTTCCAACAGGATAACGTTCGCCCTCATACCACTGTTGTAACCCAACATGTTCTACAGAGTGTCGATATGTTGCCTTGGCCTGCTAGATCACTAGATTTTTCTCCAATCGAGCACGTATGGGACATCATTGGACGACAACTCCAGCGTCATCCCCAACCAGCATTAACTGTCCCTGCATTGACTGCCCAAGTGCAACAGGCATGGAACTCCATCCCACAAACTGATATCCCTGTGCGACACAATGCATGCACGTTTGCATGCTTGCATTCAAAATTCTGGTGGTTACACAGGTTTTTAATGTACCAACATTTCACATTTGAAATGGCTCTTCTCGCCAATGGCCTTTACCTGTGAACTTGAAACTTTAATCAATTACATATGTTACCTAGACAAATGTATTCCTAAAATTTCATTACTGTACAATAATTTTTTCTTGGTGTTGGGATTTTTTCCCCCATCAGTGTATTTGATGTATTTTAAGACACTTAGAGTCTGTGCATATAATTCTGAGAACCAACACGGATGCTGGACAATCATGAGCCATGAAGAATAAATAATAGTACATTTCTTTTCAGAAAATTACTAAAATAATAAATAACATAAAATAAATTATAGACATGTTGCTTAAACATATAGTGAAATATAAAATTAATTAACTAATTTATTAAATTAAGGGCCTCTTAATGCGCATTGCTCACAAAATAACTAAACCGAGTGTTAGGTATTATCGCCGAAGTTATCGAAATTTCTAACAAAAATCCTATCAAATGGTGGACGAAATCCATCTAAAGGAAGTTCCCATTTTTGTGCATTTGTGTGCAATGCATGCGAACATGATGGTTCAAAAATGCAATGAGCTAAGTATATGAAAGTAAGCATTTGGTTCTATCATCGGATTTCTAAACGCCTATAAGTCAACATATCAATGATATGTTGACTTCTTACCGGTATGTATATGTAAAAAAATTTAGCAGAATCTTAGCCGGAAAGAAGAAACTTTTTAAAATTTTAACTTCGATTTATTTCACCATGGGAAGCGTGCTTTTCGTACAAAGAATGAACGATGCGTCTGTTTACATCGAAGAGCAAAAGAGGCATAAATTTTTCCTTCAGTGGTTTTGCTATGAGATATTAATAGGGATTTCTTTGCCACGTATCGATTTCGGAAAACAAATCTGAGGTATCTTTAAAAGAATGTTGTAAGCATTAGGAATATTTATCCCTTCACTCGGAGTGAGAGAAAATGTTCCTAACAGCAGTTTTAAAGTGCGCATGTTGAATTAATTAAATAAAAAGGAGGAAATAAGAGAACATCTTAGAATGAAGTCAATAGGGTTAAATTAAGATGAAATTTAAGAAATTGATTAGAATTTAAATTAGATTAAGAGACATCCATAACCAGTTATGTGGAAGCGATAAAAAAGCGTGATTTTTAGAATGTGACCTGAACAAGAAACTGTAAATGAAAATTGCATCCGATCTCGTTATACTAACTATAACTGTTTAATGACGTCAGCGTCCTTTGATGCCTTGTGCCTCAATGATTCAGTTCAGATTTAGCGGTGGAATGGGCTGTATGCTTTGATGCGTACTCTAATATGTATATTTTAAAATTATTCCACACTTGTGTATGTAAATTGTCTGTGTGTAACTTAAGCTGTATGTAAATAACTTTTACACTAATTCGGACTTCTTACTGAGCCCATTAACGACCCCACGAAGTCAAGTTTCGAATTCAGTCGATTAGAGTGAATATGGATTATTCCAAAATGCATAGTCGATATTTTCACCGTTTTATAAAAATAAACACAAAAATGCGCATGATATTGTGGATCATTTAAGTCTGATAGAGGGTAAGTTTTTAGCTGATTCCAAGCAATACTAGAAGGCTTAAAAGAGTTGTCACATAATTTATTCAAGAATGTGCGAAATATTTTGCAATATAATATATTTGAAAAATTAGGAAAATTCTTGTTGTCCTTATCATTGCTTATGTTTTCATTTCTGGAGAAAATTGAAACTGTGAGTAAAAAATTCCTTAAGAGATAACTGTGCATTATATTTTTAAGGGATCTTAATGGAATTATTTGTGAAAAATAATTAAATATATATTCGATCGATATTATTATATAGTCATTGGGAATGTTTCATATTTTCAAAATATGACGTACATTTTAATTACCTTTGTAGTGTAGAACATACACTGAAATGTGAAATCGGATTTATCTGTTTAGTCACTCGATTAATTTAATAAATGAGAAATAATTTTAATAAATAAAAAATTATGTGTAATATTACTTAAATTTTTAAAAACTATCTTAATATTTATACTAAATTTTTTTATTAATTGTTAATCGATGCCTAAGCAATTGATATCATTATTCTAATTCTGTATATTCTTGAAGTAAGGAAAAAAATTTCATTAAAAGCCATGCTAAATTTAAAAAAGAAAAAATGTTTACAATACTGTAATCTATAAATGACATTATCTGTTCTGACACACCACTAATAATCCTTTTAAAATACCATCAAGCTCATGACGCAAAATCACATTCACTAATCTATAAAAAGCATGCTCTAATCTGTATCTTTAAGCTTTTTAAATTACCATCAAGTAAATGACAGTAGATACCATTCAATAAGCGATTACCTTGCAGATACAGTAAAAGCTCTTTATTCGCGGGGTATATGTTCCATGAATATGCCGCGAATACAGAAACCGTGAATACGGAATGGTCATTTATATGGGATTTTAGGGGATACGTTCCTAGGTGACAAATATATATATATATATATATATATATATATTATATACATATATATATATAATGGAAATTTTTGAATATTTTGATTAATTATCCTAAGGATTAGGCAATGGGTTGAAGAATTTTGTAATTTTATCTTGCTTGGTAGTTTTCAAAAGCTCCTTTAATTCAGACTGATACGCAGCAGTGGCATTAGCAATTTGCCTCTTAAAAATAAGGCTTCGTTCCATAGAAGGATAAATGTTTATAAAGAAATCGCAAAGCTCATTTGCCATTCTTAAACCTTTACTAAGATTTTTCAAACTAAATGTCACATTTCCAGTGCTTGTTGAAACCCCTTCTTCAATGGGCTGTGAATTTAACATTTCCTCCAAATCAGTTTCAGTCAAATCTTCATCTAGCGATTCAAGCATTCCTGACTGTCGATTCTATCTGTTCGAACCCATCTCGTCCTATTCCATTCGCGATTTCGGCTATGTTTGCAGTTAACATACTTTAGACAAAGTTGTAAAAAGATCTATTTTACTTTTTTTATTAGTCCATTTGACGGCATTTACAAAGGATATTGGATTGGATACCTATTGGAATCATTTTATTATTATTGATGTACTTATTAGATCCGCGAATAAAGAAATTTTTAGCCGCGAACATAGGAATTGGGTCGCATTTTTTTAATCCGCGAATAGCGAAAACGCGAATGAAGGAAGCGCGAATAAGGAGCTTTTATAGCTTTTACTGTACGTCATTTAGATCGATGCATTAATTTTTTTTTTTACTTCAATATTTGAGATGGTAACAAAATCGAAAGTTTAAGGTTTAAAATTAAAAGAATCCAAATGTATTGATTACCATAAAATGGAAAAAATAGGCTCTAGTATACTTCAACTTGAAAAATTCGTCATCATTCACTTTTTCTTTACTTTTTAAAAATTAGGATATCGCAGAGAATCGCATCTTTTTTTGACATTTTTATTTATTTTATCATTACAATAAAAAAGATAATAAAATTAATAAAATTTTAAATGTCAAAAAAGGTATTAAAACTTATTTAATTACTGTAATAAACAAAACTTAATAAAACAAGTTAAATTTTACATGTCAAAAAAGTATTAAATCTGTATTATGTAAAAGTAATAATAAGATACAACACTTGTATATGCTTATACATGAATTTATAAGAAAAGAAAAGCTTTATTAATTTATCGCATTTTCTATCTTTACATAAAGAAAATAGCAGTAAAATAATTTTTGTGAAAGCTATAAAATAGGTCGTTACGTTTTTACGCTTTTAAAATATACAGTGGGTAAAAAAAGTTTCCGTACGGTCACTAAATTTAAGAATAAATGAGCATAATTTGTAAAGTATTGCATTTTTTCTTTAAATACTGTCTATATGTGTTTAGTATAAGTCTATAGAAAGAGATTTTTGTAAATTTTCATTTTTAAAAAACGAGAAAAGCATATTATTTGCAATATCTAAGGTAAATTGAAAATTGCAGTGCAAAAAAAGTTTCCGTACGCTTTATGCAAATTCTTTCTGAAGTGTTTAAAACAGGCCCGCAGTAAATCTGTGACATCAGAAAGTTAATCACTGATAAGAAAACAACATTTTGACAGTTGTTGAGTTTAAATTTGTTCTTGACCGTCTCAAAATGGAAGTTCCCAGAGCTATTCGGGAATTAGTGATTAAATTGCGAAATGATGGATTATCCATGAAAAGGATTAGTGAAAGGATTAAAAAATCGAAGTCTACTGTGCAATATATCATTGAAAGATATCGTAAACTTCATTTACTTGAGGATAGAGATCTATCCGGGAGGCCGTCAAAATTAAATCGCGTCCATAAAAGAAACATCTTACGCCAAGTTCTAGAAAATCCACGAATTAATGCACCGAAGTTGGCAGCTGATTTAATGGTTGGTTACAACATTAAAGTCCCAACTCAAACAGTGAGAAATGTCATTAAAAAAAGTGGTTATCATGGACGTGCGGCCCGGAAGAAACCCTATATAAGTTAGTACAACAGGAAAAAGCGCCTCGAGTTTGCAAAGAAGCATGTAAGCAAGCCATTATCTTTTTGGGAATCCATTCTTTTTAGCGATGAATCAAAATTTAACATTCATTGGTCAGATGGCTGAGTTATGGTGTGGAGAAAACCAAATGAACAAATGCTAACTAAGAATGTATGCGGAACTGTGAAGCACGGTGGTGGCGGTGTTATGGTGTGGGGGTGTATGAGTGCTTCTGGAGTAGGAAATTTGCAGTTCATCGAGGGAAATATGGATCGATATGGATATCTGGATATTCTTAAACAAAATGTGTTATCCAGTGCAGAGAAACTATCTCTTGGAACTGGATTTATTTTTCAGCAGGACAACGATCCTAAACACACCTCTAGGATTTGCCAAGAGTGGTGCCTTTACCATTTTAAACAACAACTTCATAGCCCTCCCCAGTCACCCGATTTAAACCCCATTGAACATTTGTGGGAAGAAATTGGCCGACAACTTAAAAAATATGATATAAAAGACAAAGTTAAGCTCATAAGTGCCATTAGTAGTATTTGGTGTAATATTTCTCCAGAAACAACAAAAAAACTTGTAGGGGTAATGCCTCAACATCTAAAAGAGGTGATAAAGGCCAAAGGAGGGCCCACTGATCATTAAATGTATATTTGTTAAATATATTTTGCATTTTTGTAAACTTTTTTCGTGTGCTAGGGCACCGTACGGAGACTTTTTTGTTCCATGTTTACGGCATTTTTTGAGTTTTTAAGATTTATTATTTAATTTTGTCAGTATTATCATCCTTTTAATGTGAATAAATATTAAAAATTAGTTTAAACTCATTTTTAAGTTTTCATTTTTATCATTATGAATTTTGTGTGACAAATAAAGCTTTGATTTGCATTCGTATCTGCGTACGGAGACTTTTTTTACCCACTGTATATTTGATTTCTCATTCAATAAATTTTCTGATATCGTCTGCGAAGATCGTCAGCATTTTATAATTATTATGACGTGTTTTTTCAAGGTTTCTTTTCATGCGATTGTGATTACTCATTGTTTGTAATAGGTCTGGTAATTTTATCTTTGTATTGTCTTAACCGTTGTTTCGCGGTTTTATAATGCAAAAATAAAAATAAACCGTTCCACACCAGTGCTTCCCTTCTAATGGCGTTATTACTTACGTAAGTCTACCACTTTATGAATTTGGCAATTCGCCAGATTTTTTCCTTGAATTTGCAAGTTTTCATTTCTGTGGAAGTTAAAACATTCTACGGGATGCTTTTTTACACATCCTGTTGAATCACTTTACAGAATAAAATGAATATTAAAGAATTCTTAGAAACTGACTACTTTGTGAAAAAAAAAACCCATTAAAACGAAAAAGCTTGTAAACAACACCTGCAAATAAAAGTAAAAACTACAATTTAATTACAGTGGCTCACAAAATCGAGAGTACACCTTACTTTTACTAGATATATACGACTTTTAATATAAATAACACATTACCGAGAAGTGCAAACGTGTTATATTTCTATTAATAATTTTTTTATGTTTTATTAAAACAATTTAATAATTATTATAGTTGAAACTTTAGCTTTTGTTTTATGACATAAAAAGAGGTTTAGGAAATATTTACTCACAAATATAAATTTAAAAAAAAAACCAGTTAAAGTACAGTGGATCAAGGAATTGAGACTATTTGACTTTTAATATAAATAACACATGACCGAGAAATACAAACGTGTTTTAGTTATAAACGTGAAAATTAAAGTTTTAGTTTTAACGTGTTTTACAAATAATTTAATTTAGAGTAAAAAAATCAAAAATAAAAATCAACGAAAAACTTCTAAACTGAGAAAATTTAGAAACGTTTTAAATAAATATACTCAGGTTTTTGCCTCAAAAAATTGAGAGCACACCAATGAAATGTTTGCAGTATTTAGCATAGAAAAAAAGTTTCACTATTAAATTGCATGTCTCTTTGCTCTTACAATGTCCTCTACACATCATGGTTTCGATTCGATGTATTATCTGTAGTATGTGAAGATATTTTACATCCTCTTTTCTTGCCACACTTGGTTTTAAATGGGTCTTGCTCCTAATTTTGTGTTTTTGAACCACTTTTTGCAAGCATGGCCCACAATATATGTTAATATTCAATGGTATTGATATCGCGGTATTGGTATGATGTTTGTAACTGCTGTTTACAATGAAAAAAACACCGTGTTTTAATGTTACGGTCATTCTGTATGGGGTAGCTGTCCTGCTGGAAAATGGAATTTCTATCTAAACCCAATATTTAAGCACTTCCCTTTAAATGGCTTCGTAGAATGTCCAAGTAAATCATATGGTTTTTAATGCTATCTATTAGAATTAAATTTCCAACCCCGGAAATTTTCCATATTTGCTTTCTTTTCAAAAGAAAGGAAATTGGAAAATCTTTAAGAATCGTAAATATAATAGAGCCGATTTCATTTTTTTTCTCAAACGGATGACAGATCCCAAAATTAGCAAAGGAAATAAACTTTGTATTACATTATTTAAATTGTAATAAAAATCTCTCTTTTTTTTTTTTTTTCATTTCATTTGGAGTTTTAATTTGCTGGCGAAAAAATGAAATCAATTTTTGAAAGTTCTATACAATTAAATATTTCAATTTGGTATTTTCTAGAGAGCCAGCATTATTTTTTTTTTAATTTTAATTCGCCAAAATTCTGTTTTCTAAATTTTATACATTAATCTCTCTCTCTCTGTCCCAACGATTACAACTTCAGAATTTTCAAATGCTATAATTTTAAATTAGTAGATGGCGCCACAAGTCAAGATATGAAAGTTGCAGAGAATGTAAATTTTTTATTCCTTTTCGAGCCAAGGGAAAATGGAAATCATAATATTACTTTCTATAAAAAATTATATTCTAACCTAAGAAATTAAAATATTTCATGAAAGCAAGATGCTTATTAATAAGAACCGACTAGAAATTCCAATTAACAATTGTTGTCTCGCCACATTCAAAGACAATTTGCAAACCAAGGTGATTTTTTTAAATAATTTTTGCCCACATTTGGTCGGGTGTAAGAAATGTGATGATGTCAATGGTAAAATTAGTCATTTTCTTGCTCTATGAACAGTGAACATATATGGTTGCTCGCTTAACAAACTAGTCACTGTAATTTGATACTTCAGTACCTTTTTTAATGTATATGATGATGATCTATTTTAGGCTTTTTTTTTTGTTTTATTTTAGTAACTTTGTGAATGCGTAAATATTCGCATTTATTTATTTATTATAACTTTTGATTGTCTTGTTTCCATGTTTGTTCGCAGTATTATCTAATCACACTTTATGGTAGTAAATATTGTAATAGCCAATGAAACATTGAGGAATCTTGACAATTATGCATGACAAAATATTAATATCATTTTGGTATTTTTTAATTTAAAGATTTTTTGTATTTTATAAATTAATTGTATGGCAAATTGAACTGATATGCTCTGGTGTCGGCTCCGTCATCTCACTTGGGAGCAAAATAAACGATATATATCCTAAATTGGCTCAAAGGGCTCTAAATTCCACATGGAATGTTAATATAACTAAAATAGGTTAATCTTTTGGAAAATAAAGACATTTTAACATCAAAATTTATGTTTATCACACAAAATATTCAGAAAATTAAACTGTATGTATTATGGCGGTATGCCAGGAAGAAATAAATTCTTCGATAGTGAACTATTCGAGAATAATGGACTTAATCCATATTAACGATAGGAATAAATTTATTACTATTAACACACAAAGTATCAACAGTTACAAGGAACGTAAAAGAACGTCTACTCCGTATGAGTAGGACTTGTAAAGTGATCTATTTTCAAATAGGCTATAAAGCGCGACACTATACATTGAATCAGGAGGTGTCACGTAGTATAAACAACCTGAAACTTCGAGAATTTTCCCGATCCGTCTATTAGGAACCGAGATACATCCAGAATGCTCCTGATTGGTCCAGAAGGATTTAGCCCCGCCTCCCGGAGCTATATAAGGCTGGCAATCTGAAGCTGGAGCAGTGTCTTCTTGTGTTAGCTTCCGTCGTTGACGGACGTGTTTATCGAGAAGATGAAGGAGAATGAAGGCGATGAGGGCGATATGGACGCCCAGGACTCTGTTACGAACCTTAGCACAGCCAGAGAGGAATTAGCTCTCTGCCAAAAAATCACCAACCTGACGTTAAAAATTAAAAATATCCAGTCAGAAATTCCGGTCTTGGCCAACCAAATCGAGCTGTTCAGAAACCTACCACCTGAGCAGACTGACCAAGACTTTATCCACCACCAAGCTGGAATAATTTAAGAAAAGAAAAATGAGGAAGCTTGCCTGTCAGGTGAGTTGAAAATTCTTTCTTGCCCCATAGAGTGCTGTAAAATTCATGACATGACTAGAGTAGCGCAAATAGACGCACTATTTCCAAATCCTAGCAAAAGACGAATCACCCCCCCCATCCTCTAGATTAAACTCACCCACTAAAATAATTGACAACGACGGTTTTCAACTTGTTCCCCCAAATAATAAAAAACAAGCCCGATTTAACGCCCCTATCACCGAACCAATAGCCACTTCCAACAAATTTGAAACCCTTAACTCAGTTACTGATAAACCAATTATTCCCCCAATAATGCTCCAAATTACTAATAATTACACATTAATCCTACAAGACATAAACAGAAAATTTCCCGGAACTACCTATACTCACTCAAACGGTTATATCAGAATCACTCCTAAAGACGAAAACGATTACCGTAACATAATCCATATATTTAAAGAAAAGAAATTAAATTACTATACAATAACTCCAAGAAGTGAAAGGCCCCTTAAGGTAGTCATAAAAGGATTCCCCATAAATACAAACACCGAAGAAATCAAAGCAGAACTAATAGCAAACAACTTCATAATAGAAAAAGTCACTCAACTCACGCAGCAACGATCAAAATTACCTCTACCAATATTTTTCGTCCAATTAACCAGATCCCCCAACGCTGAGAAAATTTATAACCTTAGTTCACTACTATACCTGAAAATCAAAATTGAAAGCTTTCAGAAGCGCTCAGGGTTTACGCAGTGCTGGAACTGCAATTACTTCCATCATAGATCAACCACTTGCAGAGGACAACCAAGATGTCTTAAATGCGGTGAAGCACACAGAACCAGGGAATGCCAGATCCAAAACAAAATAGAAACTCCTAAATGCATTAACTGCGGTCTACAAGGCCACGTCGCTTCATGGAGGGGATGCGAAAAATTCCCGAAAATGAAAGCCCCAACTCCAAGACAACCCCCATCTACATTTATCAACAAACCAATCGACAATAGAACTTATGCAAACGTTACCAACAACCAATATTCAAAAACAGCAGATCCAGTTTCATCCTCTATCCTTCCTCAACAGATGGCGCCACTTCTACAGTCAGTCCATGAGATACAGAAGGAAATCTCCATCACCGAAATAATCGACCTTCTAAAAGCTCTGGTAGCCCTGAGAGACGTCCTGAAAGCTTTCCCCGAATTCCTAAACTTTATTAAATCAATCAAAGAATCTGACTCCCCACAAAATACATTAGAATCGCTCCTAAAATCAACATTCAAAATTTAAATTCACTGCTTCAAATCTTAGAATCGTGTTCTGGAATGCAAACGGCATCAACTCTCGCTCATACGAGCTGAGAGACTTTGTAAATAAGCACAATCCCGATATAATCTTAATTCAAGAAACTCGCCTGAGACCTCCACAAACAATCAAAATTGCAAATTATTACTCCTACATAACATATAGAAATAATCAAGACCCCATAAAACCGAGCGGAGGAACTGCCGTATTAGTTAAAAACAACCTCCCACACCACGAAATCCCAAACCCAAATTTAAATCAATTAGAAGCCACGATAATCTCTCTAAACCTCGACAACACAAACAACATTCTAATAGCATCTATCTACATCCCCCCCTTCTCAGACCACAAAACATTCACACAGGACCTGAAAACTATCATGCATTTAGAAAACCTATGCATACTGGGTGGAGACTTTAACGCTCACCACGTTAGCTGGGGCTCAAACAAAAACACCACAAGAGGCAAATCCCTCAAAGAATTCGCTAATAAAAACAATTATGAAATTCTCGCCCCACCCACACCCACAAGATTCGGCAAATATTCTGCATCATTTATTGATCTCGCCGTTACTAAAAACATAATATTTCCCTACGATATATCCTCGGTCCCGGAACTAAGCTCAGATCACAATCCAATAATTTTAAATTTTTACTTCAGTTTCAAAACACCACAAAACACAAATAAAATTAAAACAAACTGGAATAAATTCAAAAAAGACATCTTACATAACACCGACCTAAAATCAACAGCAAATAATACGCTCGAACTTGATTCAATAGTTGAAAAGTTCTCCAGCTTAATAATAAATTCCTTCAATACAAATTCCCGCACAGTTGACTCAGACACACAATACATAAACAAAGAAGTACAGAAGTTATATAAACTCAGAAACTCTATGAGAAAAAGATGGCAAACCACTCGAGACCCAGCCGTAAAAAGAGAATACAACAAAATCAACAGATTAACAGAGAAAACAAAAAAAACAAGCTATCCAAAAAGATTGGAATGACAAATTAACAACTTTACAACCAAACTACAACACTCTCTGGAACACAGCCAAACACATGAGAAAAAAACACACAAAAATTTCAGCCCTTAACGGCCAGGCCGGTAAAGCTATTTCCAACACAGACAAAGCAGAAACACTAGCACAAAGTTTAGAACAACAATTCACATTAAATGACATGCATAACCCAGAAACAGAAAACACAGTAAAAACCACCCTTGAAAAATTCCTTAATACAGAAATTACAGATGAAATAGAACCACCAAATATTGTCGACTTCCTAAAAACAATCAAAAACTTAAACACCAAAAAAGCTCCAGGCATAGATGGCATCTCAAATAAAATCATTAAAAACCTCCCCCCTCACAACTTTATTAAAATTTTACCACATCCTAACTCTTATTTTTAAATTAAAACACTTCCCCACATCATGGAAAACAGCAGTTGTGATTCCTATTCTCAAACCTGGAAAAGATCCTACTACCCCCTCCAACTATAGACCAATTTCTCTCCTGCCAAATCTAAGTAAAATTACAGAACACTTCATTCTCGAAAAATTGAATAAACACCTAAATGGCAACAATGTGTTTATCCCCTTCCAATTCGGATTTAAACCAAAACTTTCAACCACCCATCAACTCCTAAGAGCAGTTGAATTTATCTCATCAGGGTTTGAGAAGAGAGAACACACAGGTGCTGTTTTCCTTGACATTCAAAAAGCATTCGACAGAGTGTGGTTAGAAGGATTAATTTACAAACTTATAAAATATAACACTCCTCCACCCCTCCTTAAAATTATCATCTCATTCCTTTTTAATAGAAAATTCACTGTCAGGGTCAACGCCACACTCTCCAAACTTAGATCTATTCAAGCAGGCGACCCACAAGGGGCAAAACTATCACCAACACTATACTCTATTTTTATTAATGACATTCCACAAAATTTGAACACAAAATTATGCATTTTCGCAGATGACACAGCTTTACTGGCCAAAAACAGAAACATAAGATATATTACTCACGCCCTCAACAAACACATTAAAGACCTAGAAGGCTGGTTCAACGAGTGGAAAATTGCCATAAACGCATCCAAAACCGAGGCCGTACTATTCTCGAAGAGAAATAAAAAACCAAAAATTAACATTAAACTAAACAACACCAAAATTCCCTGGTCTCAGGAAGCCAAATACCTAGGCATTATCATGGACAAAAGTTTAACATGGAAATCTCACATTAACTATATTAAAAATAAATTCCGAGATAACTCACGTAAGCTTTACCCCCTAATTGCTCGGAATTCAGAAATGTGCAGGGAAAATAAAGTGCTTATTTATACTGCAATGCTAAGACCTGTCCTAACATATGCCTGCCCAGTATGGGCATATGCAGCAAAATCAAACTTTAACATCATTGACAGGTGCCAAAACATAATTCTAAGACAAATAACTAAAGCGAGATGGTTCATGAAAAATGAAGACATCCGACATGCGCTTAATGTCCCATCAATCAAAGATTTTATTATAAAAATAGCAACCAAATTTTACACCGACCTAGAAAATATTGAAAACCCAGCCATCAAAGAAATTGAAATCTACTCCCCCACCCCCAACACAAGAAGACCCAGACAAATCCTAACTTAACTCAAAACAACCAATATAATTCTTTTTCTTAATCCCTAATTCATTCTCAATAAAAATATACTCAGAATCAAACCATCAATAAACGTAAACATAGAAATCTAAATTCGTTCCTCCATGATCCATCTCGCACCTAATTGGCCAACCCAACACCCCATCCTCCACGCACCCACTCTATAGTAAGCAGATAGTTTTTTCGCTTCCTCCCACTCTCAAAACGCAAGCTCCTGATTGGTCTTCCAGCTCCCTCAACGAATCCAGCATATACCAAATCTCTTGCCTTCCCATCTCATTCCAAGATTTACCTTACTCCTGTCCAAACGATGTCGCCGTGCCATCAAGTTTCTGCCGATCGGGGATGGCGCCCTAAATCTCATTCCTTGTGTCCTTGTGTGCTGGAGCAGTGTGGTCAATCGCAAGGAACAGAATTGAGAGATCTTGAATTGGTAGTCCTGAAATAGGGGTGAGCAATCGAATGGTCCTAAATTGGTCGTGGATAGTAGTTCTGAACTGAGGAGCGGTGGTTGTGAATTGAGTAGACCTGAATGGAGGAATACCGAAAGATTCGGTATTCTCGAGTCGGCAGCGAAAGCAAGAAGAGACAGGAGAGTAGTTTCAGCCATTTGGAGAGATCTATGTGAGCGTAGACAGAATCCCTCAATGATTCCCTCTTTTGCTGAATCCTGTCTGGCCGCTATGTGTGGGTGGACGTTGTCACTACGGAGTTTCTATTTGTGGGCAATTGTCTGCTGTAGAATACTGATGTGTGTGTTCGTCTCAGCTGTATATAGTTGTCTTCTGTGAATATTTGTTGTCTTTGTGCTGTGCTATCTTCGTTTTATGAATAAATGTCACTTGTGATGTGTCTTCCACTATAGGACTGATCATCGCGAGTTTATCTTCTGCACCATACACACCCGCTATATAAGTAAATGCGGATAAGCAGAGGAATACGTAACACTATGTATAGATATTACAGAGGTGAGTGTGGTAATACAGCACAGTAAGCAATTCCATATTTCCCAACTGTTTTCAGTTGTAAAAAAGGCCAGAAATTGGTTTTGGACTACCTACCCAACTAGTAGACAGGATATATGTTAAAATAAACCTCCTCATCTACAATTTTCTCTTTTTTTTCTCGAACGTTCTCAGACATTTTCTGAAATACATGTTTTAAAAAAATTTAATTCGGGACACCAATTTTTAATTAGAAACTCTTTTTCTAAATCACAAAAACAACTTTCATCGGCAAATATTATAAGATCCAGCCTTTTTGCAATACAATAAATTAACAAATTATTGTATTGCAATTATTAATATAATCAAATTAACAAATTTTAATCGAAACAATGCTTTTTGAATGAATATAAATTTTGGTGTTCGGTATTGGCCCCATACTAAATTTCCTTTACCAAACGGGTATATTGTTTATTTTAGATATCTCTAAAATTATACAGAAATTATACTAATAAAGGATTTTGTATCCAATCTGTTTAACAGAGGGGCAGTAATATAAAGGAAAAAGGAGAGAGTTTTTGGAAATTCCTGAATACTCTTAATGCGAGACAAATTTATGCAATTTAATGTCTCAAAAAATCACTTTAGAAAGAGATTAGTTTTCTTAACTTCTCAAGAACAATTAGTGCACCATTTGAAAGAACAAACAGAAGAAAGAAATTTGTTTTTGCTTCTCAACTATAATTTATTGAATCTTCGTAAATGTTGAAACATTTATTTCCAGAAAATTTTTATGAATTAAAATTAAAATTCTTGTATCGGATATTCTAAATCCAGAATACTCAAGTAAGTCGTTTGAATAATAACAGCAAAAATGTTTTCTTTCTCTCTTTTTTTAATCGTGTGAGAACATGGTGTTGTTTTTTGGGTTTGAGTTATTTGAAGTCACAAAATGCATAGGCAACAAATTGTTGATATATCGCTTTTAAAGCATCTATTTTTCGTTCTTAGGGTTCTTAGGGTTAATAATTTCCAAATTATTCGTTTTCTGGATTCTTACGAATTGTCTTAATTAATTTAAGTCATTAACCATTTTAAACCGGTTTGAAACAACCACAAGACTATCAGAGTACGCATGCGCCGACATTTAGAAAAACAAAGGTGTTTTTTAAAAAAAATCTCAAAATCGGTCGAGCTCTAAAATTTTGTTTGATATATAGAAAAACTGAAAATGACAGTTAAAAATATCAATAGATATATTAATAGTATCACACCATAATTGTACAGTATTGGATGGTATTGATCAATATTCGCAATATTGTTCAATTATTGTGGACTATTGTTTAATATCATACAATATCGCCCAATATTGTACAATATGGAGCAACAGACTAGACAGAGAGTGGGAGGGAAACCAATAGAGAAATCTCGTGATTGTTTAAAACTGGTTAATAATCTAAAGTAATGAAGACAAATAACGACTTAAAATAATATTCTCACATGACAACTTTTTTTTTTTTGCTTTTATTATTCAAACATTTCTCCAAAGAAGGTCGATCAAATACTTTTATTCTTTAATATTTAATTACTTGTTTTTCGGATGAATTCAAAGGCGACTTTTTTTTCTTTAATTGCCAGGAAGTTTTATGTTTCATATCTGGCAAAGAGCCAAATTAAAAACTAAATGATGAAAATGATTTTTAAATATTTTAAAATTTTAATAGCATCGCAAGAAATTTCTTAATTTCTTTGCAAAACATTCTCTCCTCTTTAAGCATTTTCATTTTAAGTTACTTAAAAAATTTATTGATCACTGCATTTAGCACTTTTTAGATCACTGCAGGAAGATTAGTCGGTGAATACTTCTTGTACCTCTTTTACGAAGAGGTACAAGTAATGTACACGTAAATGTAGGCTGTTGGTTATGACTTTAATTTATGATATTAGGGTTCGAACTTATTTCAGTCCAAGTGGAACAGTTGAATGGATGATAAATTTCACCATGCCCGATAATTAAAAATGTGATCTGGAAATACGGAAAGTGATCGTCCAAAGTCAAATTGTTAAAAATTTAGAAACTTCAAAAGTCAATTTGTTAAAATTTTCTCAGAAGAAAAATTCTCAGATAAATTATTGCGATAACTGTGCGAATCTCCAAAATGCTGTGAATGTTTAATGGTCGCAAATGTTTCACAAAATGTTTTGTAAAAATACGTTTAAAAGTTAAAATTAAAAAATTTAAAAAATAACTTTTCAAGAGGATTTCTCGTTTAAATTTTATTGTTTTTACTTTTCTGCTGCCATTTGCAGTCTATATAAAATTGTTGAAACAATGATCTTATATGATTTTTAGAGGTTACAAATATACAAACGCGAACTTTTCAGAAACTATGAATTATGTGTAAAATTATCTTAATGATCTTTGAACAATTATTTTTTATACAAAGATGTAAGATTTATTAAATTTCCTATTTTAATTATGAAATAGATCAGATTTTTAAAGGGAATATTGCTTGTCATTTCATGGCCATTCCGATTCTTTATCCTATTTTGGGGCAAACCCACGTTATTAATGCATTCTTTTTTAAGCAAATAGCAGTAGAATAATCAGAAACAACATTTTGGGAAATTCCTATTAATTATTAGAAGAGCATAAGTAATTTCGAAATGTGAGGATCACATTACACAAATGTAAAAATTTCCTCGAATGGAATCCTCACAAACGATCAAGGTTGCTACGTAATGCGCTCTGCCCGCCAAAAAGAGTTATGAAACATTCATGATTGTGCATGCTCTGTGGATAGAATTCTTTGTCAATTAAGCAGCAATTCTTTTTGAAAATATCGGCGTTAAAAATACTAGCGTCTCAATCCCAACGTTTATCCCTATGGGATGGACGAGTCCATCTCAAACCGTACTTTACACAGGTAAGGACGTTGAATCGAGAGGGGCAGCAGGGATAACGTTGTCTTTTAAATGTTGAGTTGTAGTTCAACACTTATCCCGGTTCAATGAATCGCTGAACACGAAGGGAAAAGTTGTCGTTATTTTAGCATGTAAATACGGATATAGTTTACCCCTCTTTGAATGTCTTTAAAAAATCACTATTTCTTATATTTGGAAATGTTGTTTTGTATTTAAACGGATCATGTATAATTTTTAGAAATGCATTAAATACAAAATGAATGACGAAGTAATGTGGTATTGATATTTAAGTGTCCTAATATGTAAATAAAACAAATCATTATCTATCTCTACTATGTTGAATTTTTTTTAACATTATATTATTCTTGTGTTTTGTAATTTTAAATAAATGCGTGTTAAATTATTGTACAGATAATAAATTAAGGAATGAAATAACTTATTGAAATTAAATAACCTGTTTTATGAGTAAAAGACTTATAACCAAAATTTTATGCCTAGGCCATCTTTATTATTTAAAAAATAAATAAATAAAACGTATATAAATTTAGAAACATAGTTTTATAAAGTGTTAACTATAAAATCAACTTCATCTCAAAGTTTATTTCCCACTCTTATCGTAGTGTTAAAATAGATATGGCATATATTGTAATATTCATTGTAAATCAAGTCAAGCCTTTATTCAATAAAAAATTTTCTTATATGGATTCTGATTTTATTAATGTTTAATTGAGATTTACTTTGCCATATTATATTGTAAATTTCTACAATTTTTGTTACTACAAGTTATTTTCCTCTTGACAAATAAAACAAATTGAGTTTTATTACTTAATGGATAAATCTTGATAAATGAGTTATAAAAACCTTGATGAACCTTTATAATGCATGAAATAAAAGTTCAATTCATGTTTTATTGATAATTTTAGTTAATTTGTAACAAATTAATTGCATTTAATTTATTACACAATTATAAATATGCTTAAAATATTTTCATTTGATGAAGTATTTTATTAGTTCAATTAGTATTACTTGACAATAACATCTGTTAACAATTTAAAGTTGCAAAAAATGGTATTTTATAACATTTTTTAACATAGAACTATTTAAATTTTCTTATGACAAGTGCAAGATTGTATTCAGTTACATAAATGTATTAAGATATAACTCATACGAATGTTTCAGAGGATATAAGTTTTTTTAATACTATTTATCTTATTTTTTTAGTTGATAAGGAATCATGTTATGTAGAATTTCATGTTTATACATGCAGTTCCCTCAGTATATTTCAAAAGATTAAAATAATAGTCTTTGTGCTAAAAAGTTGTTCAGAATACTCATAGCCTATTATTGACATTTTGAATACAGATAAGGAATCAATTTGTTTTTTAAAAATGAAATTCACTATATTTTCCAGCTAATAATAGAAACAAAAGTGATATTTAACTAATATATTATACAAATATAGAAAGCTTGAATTTCAGCATGTCACAATTTTTACATATACTTAAAAAAATTGCCATTTTTCAATTGAATAGTAAAATTTTTGCAACATAGCCAAATATGGCTGTGGAAACAATTTTGAATAATAGGAGTCAATCAATAAAGTTTTATTAAATTATCGATAATCAATTGAAATTTAGAAAGGCAAAGTAAATTTCCTTTTTGGATGACAACTGTAAATTAATGAACAGTATGCCATCAAAATATAGACTATGGAAGGCATAGAGAATTAAATGTGAAAAAAGAAAAAAAGTTTGCTAGTACAATATACTGTATAAAGGAAGGAATGCCATATTGAAAATGTTCCACATGAGCTTTGGAACCTTAATGTTCTATTTCTCATAGCATCAATATGAAAAAAGAAAAAAATTGAAAACTATTTTTCAAATTTCCATATCTTTCTGAAAACTTTTTTTTCCTCTTTAAAGAAGGTTAATGGAATTTCGCTTCATTCTATTTAATTGCAGATGCCACCAAATGGGGAAATTTATTTTATAGTCATCCTACAGTTTAATTACACACATTTTTTGAAATGTGTCGAAATGAAGTTTTGAAAATTCACATAAGAAAAATAAAAATTGGAGCAAATAAATTATAGTTCGGAAAAAATTATTTTAGCTGCTAAATTGGGCAGCAAAATAATTTTTTTCGTAATATTATTTTTTTCATGATTAGGAATATGATTATAACATCCTGAAAATTCTATAATAAAATAATAAGTTAATGTTGAATGAAAAATAAAACTAGGAAAAAAAGTATAGTGGAATATCAAATTCTTATTGGTTTGATAGTATAATATAAACAAATGAATCAACATATGAAATAAAAATTAAAGAAAATAAATAATACTTGGCACTGTTTTGCATAATTTTTTTTACTAAACTTTAATAAATTCACATCATAACTAGGTAGTTTTTTGAGTGATGAAAAATAAAATGTATCAATTGTTAGCTTTATACAGCTACGAGCTCGTACCCCGCACTTTGCTGCTGCCAAAAAAATAATATTAAGTGCAATCAATTAGTAATTAAGCAATGTCTAATCAAAACAGGATGATATAAAATACAAGCAAGCATTCCTTTTTATATATTAGATTTGTATATTCTTTTAGAATTGTAAAACCTGGTGTTCTTTCAGAATGGTAATGAAAGAACTATTTATTGTATCTTGTGATTCGTTTAATATTCATTCAGAATTCTCAGTTTCATCTTAGAAAATGGGATAAAAATATTTTCTTTTAAATTTGATTCAAGATAGAAAATATATTTATACCATAAAATCATTAATATAGTTGAAAAGATAATTTTTTGAAAATAATGTTGCAAAAATTATTTGAACTATAATATTTTTGGAAGTTAGTGCAAAAAAAATACTATAATTTAATTACATTTAAAAAACCCCAGGATTAGTCTCCCAAAAACTTTCTTGCATAATCTGTAATAAAGTTGTTACCTATGAGAATGATTTGCATGGCATTTACATACAATATAGCTCTTGTACGTAATACAATGTACACTATATTAAACTTTTTATGTAGCATTCCTACAGAATCTATTGTGTCTCCTCGGCAAGTAATTTAGAGATTAAATTGGTAAATAGATGTTGTTGAGATCCGATTTTTTTTTTTTTCAAATTTTATATAATTGAACTATGCCTATAACTAACCTGTAGATGAAAACAATAAGTTGAGCAAGTTTCATAGCAGCCAGATGAATGGTTTAGGAAGGCATAACAGCCATGAAGACAAACATTCATTTTTATTTATATAGATAAACTATTAATAAATGTGTTCATGGCAATATCTTATTATTCAGTAACAGAAAATCATATTTGCTGTGTTTGGGAATGAAGTAATTGCGCCATCTTACTTTTGTAAATAATTGCAATACTTATTAATTTATTTGAATAATTTTGGTTGGTTTCATTATGAGAATCATGAAAAAATAATAATAATTAATATATTCCTTATCATGAGCAGGTTTTATATGATTTGTCAAAATTTTCCCCACCTAAATCTTAAGGCTTATCTTATTAAAATGATAGTGCAAGTTAACATATGACTAAAGTTTTTACTACTTTGACAACAAAAGAGTGACAAAATGAAATTCTCATGTTAATGTTTATCAAATAATACACAAAGATATCCTTACAAAATATGTAATCTTGAGAAAAATAAATAATGACAATAAATAATTGAATCACAAAGAAAACAAAGCTAAATTTAGAAGAGCCTACAGAAGCAAACTGTTTTTTGAGATGCAATCTTTTTAACAGACATTGATCGCAAATGGTGCAAAATGTTTAATATGTAATAAAATTAAATACAATAATAAAGCAATATATATTTATTATGAAAACACGTGATCAAACATAAACAAACAAAAAAAGAGGGAAACATATTGTTAATATTTTTTATTGTCTATTCCATTTTTTTTGCTATTCATTTCATAATATACATTCATATTTGCCCCATCAGGTGACCAGTTTGTTCAACAAGAATATTGGTTGTATGTGTTTTCAGATAAATTGTTTAGATACAAGTTTATGTCAATGAGTTTATCAAATAATTTAACATTAAAATTATGAAATTAATATAATTGTCTAACTTAAATATTCTTACTCTGTGTATGGTAATAATAAACTTTTCTCATAGAGACTGTTACACAACATCATGGCACTGTTGAAAATATAAATAACCCTTTCATCTATCTCCTAAATTAGACGTATTGTAGCTTCACTTTTTAAAATTAGTTTTATAAAATTACTCAAGTATTAAGTAGAATACTTCTTACTTGACTTTCAATAATAGGCAAAAATCATGCGATGAACTACATTATAAACTAATGAAAAAAATTTGGACTTCTGGGTAGTGATGTAACTCATTATATGTAGGGTTTGGTTTGGTTTATTGGTTTTTTATGGCGCAAAGGCCAATACTGGCCAAGCGGTGCCAAACTCATAATAAATTAAAATATTAAAAGAGATAAAAGAATAACATTAAAGTAAGAGTATGTAAAATTAAAATAATGAAGTGAAACTCTAAATTAGATATTATGCATGAAATTGATGTCAAGTAAAAATGAAAACACATTAACATGGTAGGGGTCTCCAATTATGTCTTGCAAATTTGGATAATCTCTGTCAAAATATTTTAGTCTTAGAAGGCGATATTTAGGACATTCACATATGATATGCCGAACAGAAATTATGGTATTACATTTTACACAAATTGGAGCTGCATCTGAATGAAGTAAATGTTTGTGAGTAAAATAAGTATGGCCTAGGCGAAGTCTTGTCAGCACAACACTCTTTCTGCGGCCGAGAGAGTCATTCTTAAAACCAGAGATAGAAGGTTGGATGGAGTGTAATTTATTACTAAGTTGAGAGTTCCCATTATATGTAGGGAGGAAAATATAATTTAGTTATAATATTTTAATATAATTAATAATTAGAAATATAATTTAAAAAATTCAATGTAAAATGTGTTTTTTAGTGATCTTTTCGGTTATTATAGTGGAAAAACGGCAAATTTCATTTTAAAAAACTGATTCACTTTATTAGTAGTATATAAAAATATTTGTCCACTAAATTATTTGATTATTTCATTCATTGAAGCAAGTTATGTAAGGAGAGGATAAAAAAATGAGTCCGTTTTTACCCTTGTAATGTGTTAATACAAGTGCATTTTGTTATTTAGTTAAATGTTACAAACAATATTTTGGTTTATATATTATAATTATGCTAAAACTAGTTAATCTGTAGAACTTGGGCTCTCGAAAATTGGGTGAACTTGATGATAACTTAAAGATAGTGAATAGATACGTTAAAAAATTTTTTAATAAATTTAAATAACCTTTTATAAAATATCTATAGCAGTTAACTTTTTATTAAATATAGCATTAAAAAATGAAATTTTTCAAAGCGGATTTTTTCTTTAATATCTTGGATGCAATTCAGTTTCTACATTGGTATATTGCACTTAATTATTAAAAAAATATAACTTGCAGTTTTATTAGAAACAAAGAACGTTGCAAAAGCAAAAAATATATTTCATCATTTGTAAAACTTATTTCAAGCTATTACACTTCAAGAGGCAGAAAAAAAACTTAAAAGAATATTATAAATATAGTATGTATATAAAAATATGTTCTTTTCTATTATAATTCTATAATTTTATATTATTTTTTTTTCGAAATATGTATAATAAAGTTAGATGGACATTCTAGTTAAAATAAATCTGAAAAGTCAAGGAACAAAGTAAATAGAATGAAAGTAATTCGATTTAAACTTGTTTTAAATATTTGCTTACTAGCTCATTTTTGTGACTCAGTTAAGAAAATGATATATTAGTTTTCATTAGGTTTATTCTGAAACCATTAAGGAATCCAAAATATAAATGGCTGATAAGTATAGACAATATATTATCAGTTAACATAGAAAACATTGTGCATGCTCAGCTATAGGTATAGGAAATTTTTTTATTCACATATAATATAAGAATGTTACAGTACTAAAGAATATAACAAGAATATTTACAGATTGATATACCCATAACACTACACTTAACTGAATGCTTGCAAAAAATTTCTTTTTAATGATTTAAAAAAAAAAAACATCACAATCTGCAATTTACAAAAGTATGTATGTAATTCTCATAATTTATAAGAATAACAATGAAAAACAATTATCCATGAATATTTGACCGAGTTAGTTCAACAAACATTGACACTGCATAATAGAAGACGCCTCGGATGTAGAATATTTTACTAAACGACTTCCAAAAATCAATTAATAAAAATAGCAAATTGTTTAGCATGTAACTAAATTAAAATATTAACACAAAATTTTTTTACGTCTATTGAATTGACATATTTTGCTCTTATTTACAGTGTAAAATTTTAATGAGAGGAATTAACATTATTAAGGAGGTTTTACAATAAATAAAGACACATATTAAATGTACAAACTACATATAAAATACTAAGCAAAGTGTGTAAACTTTATTAAAAATAGAATAATGTATAATAGAAAAAAATATTACAACTGAAAAACATGGTTACCATAAATATAACTTCAGAATGAAAAATCAATGAAATAAAAAAAGCTGTAAGAAGAAATTATTTACCTAATTGAAACTATAGTATATCTTCACAGAAATTATGAGCCGCTTTTTATCGTTAAATAATGTTCAAGATTCAACTTGCCAGTACTACTCCTGATTTCGAATAATCAATTTTCGAAAACTCGGTACATTCTAAAAGAGACCCCATTAACCTATGTGTGAAATATTATGAAATTTTGCTTGAATTTTTTTCTTTTAAATAAGAATTATTCATCAGAAAAAAAAGGTCAGCTATATCTTTAGGGACTGCAGAAAATGCGAAATATAAGAAAACATTCTAAATCCAAAACATTTAACATTTAGTTTAAATTCTGAATTAACAGCAACTCTTAAATCTAATGACATTATAAAAAATACTTCTGCAGAATTCTTTCAAAAAAAAATTTTCAGTTCATTTTAACATATTGAAACAATTAGAAGTGTTAAGCTTAGGAATTATAAAAAATAGACGTACGTTGTTCTTGAAGGGTGAAGGCAAATATAACCGTTGACAGAATATTTTTTTCTGGTAATAAACATATTATATTCATACAATCATATAAAGTTAACAAAAAATACAATCATAATCTAAGAGGCACATGCTGTATTGAAATCTAATTAAATATGAAACAGAATTTATGTTAAATAATGATTCTATAAATATGATTAAATGGTATTTGTATTAAATATCTATTAAATAAGATGGAAGGTTACTGAAATATATGTTTTAAGCTAATATGTCGACACCTCCTTCGAGAAACGTACCCATCCACAACAATACAAACACACTGGGAAAAGTGTTGAGCTACAACTCAACATTTAAAAGACAACGTTATCCCTGGCCCCTCTCGATTCCACGTCCCTACCTATGAAAAGTACGGTTTATGATGGACTCGCCCATCCCGTAGGGATCACGTTGAAATTGAGACGCTAGTGTTAAAAATCGTTTGCATTTTTTTGAATTTTAATTTTATTTACATTGCCATGCAATTATGTTAGTTCGTTCTTGAAAAGTTTGTAAGGACTTGCTGCAATTTTGTGTTATTTGTAAGTACTTTTGTATTCTTTGTGTCTGGTTTGAATTGTAGATTTGTTGCATTTTTCGCTTATTTATTTATCTGGAGATTTAGATAAAAGAATTTGAATCCATTCTAAATTTTCTACTTATGAACTAAAGAAAAAAATTACATGCGTGATAAGATTTTTGCTATGATTAGTTTGATTGTATTAAATTTCTAATTTTTATGCTATCGTAATTTTTTTTTTTTTTACAACCTAATTTTGGTCTTTCGTATTTTCTCATATAAATAGGTTAATAGAATTTTCTGTTAAAGACAAAGTATGTATAATTTGATAATTCACTCCGTTTGTTGAATTAATATGTGTTAAAAAAAGTATGAGAGAAAGATGGAAGTATAATAAATTACCCATAATATTTTATTGTCTAAAGATTCTATTGAAATTTAATAAAGTAATCTTTATATAAATTAAGAGAGCTATTATTGTTACACCAATGAAATTTAAATTATGTTAAGTTTAAAATTAAAAAAAATATTGCAATTAAATTTATTACTTATAATTTAATGTTATTCAACTGATGTTAAAACATTAAGTCCTTCAAATTTTATTGAAGGAGTAAAGTTTGTCTTCTGTATCAGTTTTAAAAATTATATCGATAGCATTGTATGTATAATTGCTACAATAATTAAATATTCTGGTGGAGTACTTGTTACATGTATAGAAAATTTAAAATTTAGTTATTGTATGTGTTTTGATAATGAGGAAAATGAAATGTGATACGAGTTCTTTGTCTTCAAACTTTTTGATTCAATTAAAGGAGAAAGTTAACTTTGCAGATTAACAATGCTTCAGCTTCAAAAAAACATTGCTGTTTTGTAAATTATAATTTATTAATAAATTTGAAATAATTTTATGATTTAAAAGGATTATAATTTTTTTCCAAATATGAGTAGTTTTATTTTCTATTGTGCAGATTTACAGATTTGCTCTTGGAATATGAAATTGATTATTACTAAAAAATACTATTATAAGTTTTTGCAGATTACAAGCTATGTATTTAGTTTCCTAAATTGTTATTAGATCTAGATTTAAATGTATTCTGTTATTTAGATGTATATGTATCAAAAAATGTAAAACCATTTTATCATGGTGTATTATTTTTTTGCAAAAATAAATGTATGGATTTAATTCTATACAAAGCAATCCTTACATTATGGATGTTTTAGACAGATACGGGAAAATTATATATAATCTGTTATGCTGCAGGAACTATGTTATTCTGACTACTATACTGCACTACTTGCATTTCAAAGGGGAAATTGAATAATCTTATTCTGATAATGAGGAAAATGATCTTTATCAAATATATATTGAATAAATTTATTGACCTCATTTTAAAATAAACTTATTTTGATAATGAGGAAAATGAAATGTGATATATTGAGTTCTTTGCCTTCAAATTTTTTGATTGAATCAAAGGAAAAAGTTAGCTGATTAACAATTCTTAGTTGTAAAAAAAAAATTTATCAAACAGTTATAAAAAAACTGTTGTTAACTATAAAAAACTTTTTTTAACAGTTAAAAAAATGCTCTTAAAATTGCATTTTTTTGTAAGGTAAGGCACTTTTTTAGATAAACATAAAAAGCAAAACATCTAAATATAAAATTAGATCAAAATCATCAAGTCATTTCAAAGATACATGAAATAAATAAATTAATGTATATACTAGAATTGCGTGTTTAAAAATATAAGATGTTGATAAGATAAGAAAAATATAAGATCTGTGTTCTGATATATAGGTTATGTTTGGAATCGTCGTGCCCTCTCTTGGACACCAATTTTTAGTTATAATAATAAAAAAGGTAGATTTTTTTTGTATGTGTGTATATAAAATCATGTCCTTCCCCCAAACCCCCAAGAAAGACAAATTTAAAAAGCAAAATTTTATCTAGAAATAAAATTTGATCCAAATCGTTTTAGCCGTTCCCATGATACACAGTATAAATATATATAAAAGAATTGCTGGTTTAAACATATAAGATTAAAAGTTATGAAAGATAATTATAAATGTATTTTGTATCTCCTTGCAGTCAAAGGCATCTTACAGAGTAGGAGAGACATCTAAATTAAAGTGAATATTGATTGTCAACACTTGTGTTGGTGTAAGTAAATGTTTTTATTATTAAACTTCAATATTCATTGCATTGCTTTACAATAAATCCAACAGATTACAATTTTATATGTTTAATGCTTGTAACTGTCAAACTATTATGACATTATACTACTGTTTCTCTGAAATGCTTACATACATATTTATAACAATGTAACATAGCAAAAGAATGAGCAAATAAATTCATAAAGGTTAAATGATTGAAAGTATTCAAGTAATTTTGATTAGGTAATTTCAGTAAGTTTTGTAAAATATGTTTATACTTATTGTATAAACAAAACAGCCAGTTATTTTTGTGTGTGTGTGTAACACTAGATGTAAAAGAGAAGTGCCAACTTGGAAACTATTATTCTTATTATAATGTAAACTCATTTCAGTTAGATCTTATATAAATTTCAGAAGATACCTATAATATAAAAATGATTTTTTGGTTGTTCATATTTTATGTACTGCCATTCTGTTTGATTGTGATTAAAGTTTAAAACTTTTTGCTTGCACTTAGATGAGGGTTATAGATATAGTAAAGTTATTATGTTTAAAATATAAAAATGAATTATTTGTGTTTTATGTGCTTCCACATTGTTTCTCCGTTAGTGATCAAACATAGCCAACTCATTGCTAACACCTGCACATAGGTTATATATAGGCTTAGTGCAATTAAGAGCATTTATTTTTAGTACAATGAAATTTTCATGCATATCCTTTCATGTGTTTCTGTGATTCAATATTATTTTAAATTTGACAGTTGACAAAAGGCAAGCGATAATTGGCAAATGGGATATGCCATTAAGAGTTTATAGCACCTACAACAAATAGTGAAAATTATTGTCACTGATTGCAATCAATGTGTGAAATGAAATTGAAAATATTTAGTGTAAGAGTAATTTTTCTTTTTATTAATAAATTAGCTTCTACACAAGATATTGCCATTCAGCATGGGCAATATTTTGGCTGTGATGAACCACACATGTTATTCAGAATTTATCCCACTCATACAAAATATAATTATTACTGATGCTGATCAAAATAAATTATATATAATGGAAATTTTCTAGTACTAACAATTTTTCTATTTATTCAGTGAATTGACAAACAATATTTTGATTATACAAGCATATATGCTAATTGCTTCATAAAAAAATATAGCTCCCGAATGTTTATCAATTAGTAGATCTACCAGGTAATTACATAGAAATAAGTACATTCGAACTACTCAGATGAATGAGAAATGACAAACAAATAATGGAGCAGATTGTATATGAATTTTACTTGCTTCAGAATCTCAAGATCAACATGTAGCAAGAATCAAGTAACTGTTCTTAAGGGAAATTGAATGCAGAAGAATGTACTCATTCCATACATTCTTTCTGATATGTCTTTTGACTTCAGAAAATTGCATTTCTCCATTTAACTTGCATTCCCAACAATCGTGGACAAAGTATAAGGTAAATCATTTCAAACAATTCATCCAAAATTTATATCTTTTGTATCGGCAATGTTGTGTCCCAGCTAGTCTATACTTATAATAAAGCTCCATGTGTGTGTGTTGGCACTCTACAGGCCACACCATTGGACCTACAGCTACCAGATTTGGTATATGTGTACCTTGGAGATTGAAAATGTGCATCCGGAGCCCCTTTTTTCGAATTTTTGATCAAAATTTGAATTAAAAATTAAGCTAAATTTCGACGCTTTTGTGCTGTAACTTCCCAAAATATTATTGCACAAAGCTGATTTTTACATCAAGTTGAAGATTAAAAAATTAGCTTTCTAATGATATCAGTGTTTTAACATACAACTTAAATTTCTATTTTTAATGAATTTTTTAAGAAATTTTTTAACCATACCTTTCAATAATATATTTCAGACAAAACAAAATTTTAAAACAAACCAAAAATATGTGATTGGATGAAAGTAATTAATGGATGAAAATAATTAATATTAAATGTTATGTTTTTCAAAAAATAAATACAAGGCAAAGGTTTCTATGATTGTTTGCTCTATCTGTATCATTAATTTAGTAAATCAGCATTTTGTTTATGGTAAACATGTTTGAATTAATATAGGATACACATTAAAATTCGTGCCAAATGGCTGAATCGTAAATCATTAGTAATTGGCATGCATATTGTTATATACAGTAAACTTGGTCTAAATAATTACAATAATAATAATAATACATTTTATTGAAACAAAAAATGCATTGATGAATATCTGTTAGATTTTTTCATACTTTGCTCTGCAAGTCATATTTAACAAAATATTTTTACGAATATTTGAAGCAAAGTTATGAATATTTTAAGAATGTTACATCAATCAGTCTTCTAAGCAATCATTAAAATCGACTGATTTATAAAAAAAAGGAACATTATTATTAAAAAGTGCTCTTTTAGATCTTTTCATCGACCATTTAAAAAAATATATACCATTTCAGGCCAATCAACGTCTAGTTTTACACCAAGGCTGATAACCAAATGAATATATGTTTGTGTATAGGAATGAATGTGTGTGTGCATATTTGTTAAGGCTTGACACACCAGAGCAATGATCTAGAGATATATCACTTAGTATGTATATATTTACTTTGGAGAGAAAAAAAAAGCATACCTAGACAGATTTAAAAAAAAAACTTTAATTAAAATTATGCTAACATTCTGAATTTTTCTATGATAACTTCCAAAAATATTACGGTATAAAATTTAAAAAATCCTTTTAAAAATGACTTTTTTTTTCATTGATATCAATGTTTAAAGCTATAAATTCAGTTTCTATTTTTAATGAATTAAAAAAATATATAGAATCATATTTTCTAACTATTAATTTCTTATAAATTTAAAGTAGAATTTAACCTGCAAAAGCATGTTAAGAATGTACCAGTGATTGCTTGTCATTTTGACAAAAACTGAAACTGAATAATTAAATTAACTCTTATTACAAATGAAACTGAGAAAAGTGTGATGTTCAGCACATGTTTAAAAAGAAATGTAATGTTATGGAACAAATATAAAATGTGATATTTTCCACATAATTTCATGACAACTTATTGCAAGTCAGAAAATTATATAGTGCAATGAATCAATAATCGTAATAAATCGCATAACTATAATAATATTAGTTACATGACTATCAAAGTTTAAATTTATCTAGCAGAGAAATTATAAAAAGAGCGAGGCACCATAAGTATTTAATTGAAAATTTTAGAACGCATTACTCTTGGCGAATCAACTGGTCACCAAAGGTGGCTAGTTTTAAATAATAAATTAGTTTTGTATCCTTGTATACATATGCAATAAAATGACATGCTCAACATTATTATAAACTTTTTTTCTAAAGGTATAGAAAAAAATATATTTAGAAAGACTTTACTATATATATTTTAAAATTTCTAACATATATTTGATTATTTTGCTTAATTGTTGGTTTATTTTTAACATGATTGTTTTTAGTAATAAAATTCTGCTTTAGAGGGAATTACTGTTATGAATGTGTCTGTACATTTATATTTATATTTCATTCTTAATAATAATTATAGTTTTTTTTATAGGTGAATTAACCAAAGCAACTGTTTAAAAGCTTGTTTCTGTGAAACAAATTAGTTGTACAAGTTCAGTGTCAAAAATGGAGGCTCAAACTAGTTCCACTTCTTCATTGTTAGAAAATACCACCTGTAATGGAAATTTTCCTGTTAATGGTAATTCAGTCATAACTGAAAAGATGTTGCTTGAAGAACGCATGTTGGAAGAGAAGAATGTTTCTGAGGAACAAGAATTGAGGAAGCAAGTGCTAGAGGCAAAGAAAAAGGAGGAGGAAGAAACATGCTTCAAACGACTTCATCTTTTGTTGAGTAGAAGTAGTATTTATGCAAAGTTTATGGCAGATAAATTAAAAAAATACGAAGATGAAACAAAAAAGAAGATTGATAAAGAACAAAACAAATTAAAAAATTCAGTTGCAGAAAACAGAGGCACTTCTAAGCGCAAGGCAACTTTCTCTTCAGCTAAGAAAAAGGCGAAAACAAATAAAAATATTGCTGATTTCTTTAAAACTCAGAAAGGAAATGCTAAACCACTTGAAGAAACCTATGAAAATGTGGATGAAGATTCTTCAAAATTATCTCTTCTTGAGAGACAGCCAAAATTGTTAACAGGTGGAATAATGCGTGAATATCAAATTGATGGCTATGAATGGCTTAAAACCCTTTTTGAAAATGGTGTAAATGGTATATTAGCAGATGAAATGGGTCTAGGCAAAACCATTCAGTGTATTGCTTTTATTGCCTACCTAGTTGAAATGGGTGTTTCAGGACCATTTTTCGTATGTGGTCCCTTGTGTACAGTACCTAATTGGTATGCAGAATTCAAAAGATTTGCACCTGATGTCCCAGTCATGATATATCATGGTGATAAAAGTGAAAGAGAAGTACTACGGCGGAAAATAACAAAGAAAGTGAGAAATAATGATGTTTATTGTTTTCCTGTTGTTATAACTTCCTATCAAATTGCACTCATAGATGCAGCAAAGATTGCATCCATTGAATGGAAAATGTTGGTTATTGACGAGGCTCATAGAATTAAAAATTTTCAATGCAAGCTTATTGGAGCCTTAAAGAAGTACAATGCAGTTCATAGGCTCCTTTTAACTGGTACTCCTTTACAAAATAATTTAACTGAATTATGGTCTTTGTTAAATTTCATTCTTCCAGAAATTTTTGATGATTTGCAAATTTTCCAGTCGTGGTTTGATATCTCTCGTCTAGCAGAAAATGGAGCCACTCAGGAAATAGTTGCTCGAGAACAAGAGAAGCAAATTGTGTCCAAAATTCATCAGATTCTTACCCCATTTCTTTTAAGAAGAACAAAATCAGATGTTGAACTTTCTTTACCACCCAAGAAAATTGTTGTTGTCCGAGCCCCTATGACTGAATTGCAGCAAAAATATTATACCGGTGTATTAAATTATTCAATTAAACATTTGCTCAAAGGGGATAAGAGAGAGGATGAACCTATAGTAACTGATCAAGGACGTCCAAAAAGAAAGTCAGCAAAGGCAGTGTTTTATGGGGAAAAGGATCTTGACTTGGATGAATTGTTTAAAAGTGAAGCTAAAGAAAATGTATCTTCTATAGTATGTAATGGAAAGAATAATAATTTAGTAGGAAAAGAAAATCTCTTTTCAGAAACATTTAATGAAGGAGGAGCAATGTCTGAGATTAATCTAAAATTAACTCATCTTTCAATGTGTTTAAGGAAAATATGTTGCCATCCATATTTGATTTCTTATCCTCTAGATCCCCGCACTAATGATTATTTAGTTGACGAAAACGTAGTGAAAAGTAGTGGAAAGTTGCTGGTTTTAGATATATTGCTTCCTCAATTAAAGGAGCGGGGACATAAAATTTTATTATTTTCTCAGTTTGTATCAATGTTAGAGATTCTGGAAGATTATTGTACATTCCGTAAGTTTAAATATACTAAATTATATGGTTCGATGGATCTTGCTGAAAGGCAAGAAGAGATGAAAGCATTTAATGAAGATGAATCCATATTTATATTTCTTATCAGCACTAAAGCTGGAGGTTTAGGGATAAATCTTACTGCTGCTGATACGGTCATTCTGTATGATACAGATTGGAATCCTCAAGGTGATCTGCAAGCTCAAGATCGCTGTCACAGAATTGGACAAACCAAACCAGTTATTGTATATCATCTAGTTATTCCAAATACTTATGATGAAAGAGTTTTTAATTATGCTGCAACAAAAAGAAAACTGGAGAAAGTGATTATACAGAAGGGGCGATTCAATTCTAAGGATGGGCTGATTCGGCAGCAACATGCTATTACCAAAGAAGAACTTTTAGAGCTGCTAGAATCGTCTGATGCAAATGGTTTTGTGAATGCTGCAAATTTTGTCATACCTCCTAAAGAACTAGAAAGCATTTTGGATAGAAGTGATATGATTGATAAAGCCAATGGATAAAAAATAATTTGTTTCCAAGTACTTAAGTTTTATAATATGTAAATGAAGCTTCATGTGTATCATAAATCCATCATTCCATCTGGTAGTGTTATTTAAAAATATTTTATATAAATATATATTTAGAAAAATTCTTTCATAATTTTTTAATAACATTTAAAATTATTGTTCATTATCTTTCTGTAGTATCTGTATATGGCTAATTTAAAAATAACATATTTGCATTCTTTGGAATAAAGTAGATGCTGGTGAATTTTCTTATTCTGAAGCCCTATTTTATTTTTTATTTGAACTGTATTCAGTTGAAAATCTTTAACTTATACACTATTGCTGAGAATATAAGTTATTGTAATCTCTTGGAAAGGGTTATTTTTATCTTTAAATACATAGTTTAAAATTTTGACTAATAATTTTCTTTTTGTATCAGTGTGATATTTTATTACCAGAAAAATGTCAAAATTTGATATCATCATAGGCACAATAAAATGAGATGGGAGGAGGATCTTCACAGAAAAATTTGATTAATTAGGTTAGCAACATAACTATTCTTGTATTTTTAAATATATTATTCACTTAAGCTGTATTCCTTATCTGTGGTATTGCATTTATTTTGAATTCAATGTAAAAATATTCCATGTATAGTAGTTTCATGCAAAAATTGTGAAATAAACTGTATAATTTAAACCAATTGCTGCTTAATTTTTGAAATTTACTTTTTCTCCTAGCTGATTTTATTTTTCATCTAACATATTTTTTATCATATTTACTTTTTCATCATTTTTATGGCCTAAAAACAATGATATACAAAACTTTAATAAGAGAAACGATAAAATTTTTATACATTCTTGGGTATTTTGATGAAAATTATTGATTTTATTCCTATTGAAATGTGAAGGACTCTAATTATCAGAAAATGAAGCCATCTTATATTTATCTCAGGCCAAGGAACTATATTGTGATAAAAGCATAAGAACAAGTTAAAAAAATTAAATTTCACATCTAAAATTATAGATATAATCTTTAATGTGAGCAATTAGCATTTATTAAAAAATGTACTTAAAAAGCAATATTTTTTAGTATTAAATTTATAAGTCATTAAATTTTATATGTCGAATAACACCTAAATTAATTTTTGTAAACTTTGTGTCAGATTTCTTTTATTGAATTTTCTCCTTACAAATCTGAATTAGTATTTTGATTTGGTTATGACAATAATGTATAGTATTTTCAATTACATAAACAACAGGATTTGGTGCAAATTTATTTTAAATTTATTTAAAGGAATGAACAATATTTTTAAAAATCTATCAATTATTAAATGAATATACAATAAAAAATGAAAGCATTTGCTTTTCATTTTTTAATATTTACTATAGGAATGATTATATTAAATTTAGATATTTAGTAATTTCAAAACTTCTATTGTTCAAATAAAATTGCAGTTGAATCTGCTAAGTCATTAAATATAAACAAGTAGCTAAATAATAAAAAAATTGCTTTAATACTTTTTTTTTGTTACTAATTAGCCAATAATACTTTTAAAATAGTCCTTTTCTATTTTCAGGGTTTGTATTTTAATAAAACCCTCAATTTTTATGATTATTAAAAGTTACAATACAGTATACTTCATAGTTAGCCTTAAAAAAATTTTTTTTGTTGAAATGGATGCTTATTTCTGAAGGGAAAAATTTGATTTGATAAATATACCATTGTGAAAGAATTTAATAAGTTGAGAGTAATTATTATTTTGCATTTTTAAAGGTTTGAACTACCTTGACATAGAAACAAGGGTGGGGATGTATATTTTGTATTTAAATTTAGCTAAAATTAATTGAAACAACCAATTTAATCACTATTACATATATATATAAACAATTTATGTAATATATGTGTATGAAACATCTAAATTACTTCTTTTTGAGGAATCAAATTTTTATAATGGGAGATATTCAATATAAAATGTCAGATACTCTTGTCTTCTAAAAATTGAATTTTATTTGAAATTATTTCGTTATATTTTGTTTTTAGTTATTCTCAGTATTTGGAAGCTATTTTTTAAAACACGGCAACATGCTGTTATTTTATAAACAATTTATGTACTTGATTTTGATTATCAATTGTAAACACTTTTGATCTTTCAAGATTTCTTAACTTCTATGATTGTTATTGGGTAACCTGCTTAAAATGTGACTAAATTTTTTTATAATTTACATGAATTAGCAACCTTTATCCCATACTTTTACTACTTCATGTTTAAGTGTTTTGATAAATGGTAACCAAAATGATGGTATTCTTTTGAAATTGAAAAAATGGATTAAATTTTTTAATAAAACTAATACATATTGTTATGTATTATTTATAAAAAAATACTAATCTTAGAAATTTAATAAATTTTAAATCTATATATTTTTAATATTTTAGAACAAATAATATTTTTTATTTACATACTCAGTGGCGGATTTCCACACAGGCCTCGTGTCTCGAGACCCAAAGTTTACTTGGATTTATAATATAGTACAAAGCTGAAGTTAAATTAAATTGTTCAAGTCTGTCCTTCGATATGATTCACTGAATGTTCACCTTTTTCTTCAAAGAAAAGGTGTTCATTAATCGATAAAAGTGTTCATGAAAAAAGTTAAATTCTTGTGGAATCAAAATGCTGCGTCTGCAAATTTTTTTCTTTAACTTTATAAGTCCGGATTACTTTCTCATCGCCTCTCTTTGTTATTTGTTCAGTATAGCATGTTAAGCAGGGATTGGATAAATAACTTAATATAAAAATTGAACTATTACCTTGAAATCATAAAGAATGAAAATCTCTGAAGAACTCAATGATTGTTGCTTTAAATTATATGTATATAATAAGATACAAGATTCATTGGTCTAGAAACAATAAAAAACAGCTTAGTTTGTAAAATGGGTCGATTAAAGTATTTGGCGTAATGTTGGCGGAATTGTGCCAATGTGTAGGTTGAATTCCGCCAAGAATGGAACCTGCGATGTTTGGATTTGAAGTCCAGTAACTTATCCACTGTACAAAAGTGATTACCGATGTTTAGTGGCTGTTGCTGGCTTATTAAGATATCACCACAGGCATAATATCTAAACAAATAAAAAATAAAAGCTATAAATGCATTGGTAATTTCCTTTCAATACATTATCTTAATATTTATTTTGTGATATCGTAAAAGTTAAAATTAAAATAAGTTTATGTGGCTACTTTTTTTTTATTTTTTTTTTTTATCAACAACAGAATTTACCGTGGAGGGCCACAAAATATTCCAACGCCTGTGGCCTCGTAGTACCAAAATCTGCCACTGTTTATATTTTACTTATTACTTAGGGTAACTTTTTTAAAAATAAAATTTAAATATTAACTCATATGATGGACTAATATTTATTGAAACTTTTCATAAATTGAAAATATTTTCAATGTTGCTTCTTACTGCAATTAGTTATTCATTATAAAGATAACAGTTTTAAGAATATCTTTCATGGATACTGGTCAATGGTCCCCGGCTTTAGCAAGCAACAAAATAGGAAATTCTAGATTTTACAGAAATTTTGAAGAAAAGTTTATCAGGATGCCAATTACGAGGATCTTTTCAGAACTATTTTTGAAAAACTATCACATGAAAAAATTCTAAATAAATGATGTTCAGTTCAGTTCAGTTCTGTTCAGTTATATTAACGTCCCGTTTAAAGCAACACGAGGGCTATTTTGGGACGGACCTCGAAATTTTGAACCACGGTCAGATGACGAGGACGACAACTGAAGTGGCACCCCCCTCTCCACACCACACCACACCAGCCTAAATAAATGAATTTTAAAAAATCACACAATTTAACTGAAATCGTCATTAAGACTATTTAGCGCCATCTGTAATACTCTGACAAAATGATTGTTAGAAAATATATATTTATAAGCTGTATCAGTAATATATAGCATTGAAGGAATGCCATTATTATTGATTATTATTTTATATAATTTTGCAATCAGTTCAAAAAATTCTAAGATTGCATATATTTATTAAAACTTATTAAAGATGTTTTTATAGGATCGAAAATTTGTTTCATTGATTTATTTGTCTAACTTTATAAAATAATTGACACATTTTGCAGAAAATACTTCGTTGTTTTTTTACATGAAGCATCTTCGAAAAGTCTAGATTTAGTAAAGGCACCAGAAATGGAAGAAATTCAGGAACCTATGGATAAACAGCTTCCTTACTCCATTCCACGAATAGGAGCGAGGCACTGGAATTTGTTGGAGTCTTCATCTTGGACTCGCAAATCTTCGATTCCGACGACTCAATTCATGCTTGTAAAGGCAAGCATGAATTGAAAATTATAATTTGTTATTGTCGCCTTTCTTTAAACAAATACAAAAAGAAAATCTCAGCTTATTTGTAGAAATAAGTTTATAATCAGAATAAAGTGCAAAAAAAAGGTGTGAATATTTCTGTTATTTTACAACGAGATTTATAATGAGTCCATTGTTTGATCCATCTGAAGTTTACTTTCTAAGTATTTATAACACAGATGCATGATAATATGGAATGTTGCAAATTATTGTACAATATAGTTCGAAATTATATTACTCAATATTCAAGAATATTGTGTAATATTGCAAATATTGTTTAATATAATAAAATATTGTAAAACAAATGTGTGCTACTAGGTTTCAAGTATCAGGTATATTTTTTAAAATTTTAACTTCTTTACATATAAAGCGAAGAAGGATAAATAATTTCATTTGATTCAAGTTTCTTTACCGTAATAGAATTGTGCAAAGTTTTAGGAGCAATGCCCTTAAATTAATTTTCCATTCTCTCCTATCAAACTTGAATATCACAGACACATGACACAATAAAGCATTCTGTTATTTTTCCAACAGAACAGTGAAGTTCTTTTTCCCAATATAAATATTCCAATCCTTTTATGTTGTTGAGATGGCTTTCAAGAAATACTTGCTTATCACAGATATATTTAAAAAATGTAAAGGAAAACCATAATGCAAGTTTTGCGTGCTGTTGGTCCAAGGTGAAACTTTTAGACAAAAATCACAAAATTGCACTTCACAAGACGAACTAGTGTGCGTCTGTAGATCTTTGTCCTTTTGAAGATGATCGAATTCCGCACTTGACAGTTAAGCTGGAAGGCCTTTCTTGATGCCATTTTTTTCTTTGTTGCGCATAATTAGGGGTTCAAAAGCCCATAGTAGACCACAGAAAATACATACGCCACCGAGCAAATGGAATAAATGGTCATAGCTGCCCATAGTATCCCGAAAGTAACCTATAAAGCAATAATAATAATAATAATAAATCATTATATAAATAAAAAAGAATTTTAAAGAAAGAATACAGTACACTCTAGTATGCGATTGAGAAAATACGTATTATAACAGTTATATTTGGTATAAAAACTTTGTATTTTGGTATTTATAGGCAATGAAATGAGTTCAAAGAACTCCGGCCAATCCGGCTTTTTTGTTGTCCATCTTACCCTTCCGCCACATTAGGCTGGATACTCTTGAGTGTATAGCATTAATACAATTTGATCAAATTCGCATATTTTTTGAAATAATGAATTTAAGATTACAAAGTTGAAATCTTCACAGCTATGACACCCTCTAAAATGAGTTCCACCTAAGCAAATTCAGTAATTAAACCAATACCATCTTTGTAAGTTTCAAGGTTTAAATTCCTGTGCAAATTCAAAGGCTCAAGCCCTTATGGCACTATTTACAAGATATTGAGATACTAAGACACAAAACTGTTCCATCTCATTTTCCCCAGTACTGTCAAAAGGCTTTATATCGTAGTTAGTCGATTTAATTTAAATTATGGATTCATTTTCCACATTTAAAATGTGAATAAAGGTTGTAGTTCTGTTTTTATCACAATTTTATCTTTAAAAAAATTGGTTACCAGTTAAAGTTTAGTAATATTTGATATCTATTCAGATTGTTATAATGAATTTAGCGTTTAAAATTTTAGATGTTTTAGAAAAATTGAGAATTTGAAACGTAATCAATTGATTCTTACCTGTCAGTAAAGGTGTAACCAGAGAAACTACTCCAATAGAAAAATTCATCAATCCAATGGCCATTGGAAGCTTGCGAAGACCCAAATATTCTTCCAAGAGGGCATAAAACAGGATAAGATTGATACCAACAATAAGTCCTGAGCTCACAGAAAGTGCCGTTATGGCCATATAAGTGTCTGTTAAGGAAGTGGCTGCAAGAAGTGATCCAAAAGTCACCATGTTCACCAGCATCAAGTGTTTCCTCTTCACTGTACCACTGTCTGTGATCCAACCGGACCCTAGACGCCCGGCAAGATCAGCAATCGAGAAAGTGGACACGAGAAAGACACAATCGGTACGATCTATTCCTAAATCCAGAGTATAATCTACAATGACTGTGAGGTAGGTCATATAAGACAGAAAAAATATCGAGTAATTGCTTGCTATGATCAGAAACATTGGATTCTTGACTATTTCGTAAGCAGCCTTCGCTGGTTCCATAAGACCTGTCAGCCATTTGCTTTTGACTTCATGTGGCAAATGGATGTGGCCATTAGAAATGTTGATAGGCTTCAGGATAGTATGGGATGATCCCTGAGATACATGTGAGCTGGAAGTGGTAGGTACATAAATTGTATGCAAATTGATTTGGGGATCGTATTCAGTTTTATTATCTATGAATTGAAGTTTCCCATAATGATGAGGTTCTTCCCCATCCGTCATGATGTCTTCCGTCGGCTGTTC
Organism: Argiope trifasciata; assembly: GCA_026543055.1. NCBI lineage: Eukaryota > Metazoa > Arthropoda > Arachnida > Araneae > Araneidae > Argiope > Argiope trifasciata. Next base: position 2,583,362 of record JAPMOQ010063993.1, on the reverse strand, counting down.
TGAAGGAATATATTTGGTTCCGTTTAGATCCGATATGGATTCTTTCTGCCCGTTTATAGTATAATTCGGATTAACAATCATTGTCTGTGAAGTCATTGGTTGACTATTACTTGGCACTATCTCTGCTTTTTCAGAATTATTTATTAGATTACTTTCTTCGCTTTCAAAGTCTCTTTCATTGTTTTGATCCTCACTGCAAGAGAATCTAACTGCCTTAATTGATTTCGTTTCTTTATTCTCGTTATTTAATAAAGTTTTGATTTCTTCCACATCTGGGATATTCTTTGATTTGGTTGTTAAGAAATTGAGATTCTGGTCACCTGGAAAAAAAATAAGATTATCGTAACTGCACTTTCGGTTGCTGTGCTGTTGTGATTGCACAAATTTTTATGTAAATAAATATAGCAGGTTTTATTTTTCTCATGCATCTAAAATCAAGAAAATTAAGCATTCCAAATTTTTGAAAGAGCAGATAGTTATACAATTACTTATACATCTATACTAATAATAAAGATGATTGCGTGCCTGAGTCTGCGTGATTGTTAACGTTCTACAGGTCAGACCATTTGACCTATATCTTAATTTGATATATACATATTTTAAAAGATAAAAATCTGCAGCTTGGAGGGATTTCTTTTTAAAATTTTAATTAATTAAAAATTAAACTGGATTTTGGTGTTTTTAAGCGGTAAGTACTGTAACTTTTATTTCACAAAAATTAATTTTACACTATATCAACATTTAAAAAATTATCTTTTGAATGACACCTATTTAATAACATTTCAAACTTTTGCTAAATTTTTGTAATTTTTTGTTGCTCTCTGCATTACATTGTTGCCCTGAAATTCAAATAGTTTTCTATGTTTCATCATTTCAAATTTCGCCATCTCTTAATTTCCCCCCGTTGTGGAGCTGCTTAATATCTGTGTAGTTTACAACATTGTGATATTTAGAAGGTAGATGAAGAGATATTCACATTTTTAATAGCCCTATAATATCATGGGACTATCTTCATTAAAAAGGTTCATGCACAGAATAAGCAGAGCTTAACTAAGATAAATAAAATAAGTATTTAATATTAGACAATTTGGTGGAATCTTGAACATGAAATTGTAATTCAACAATTAATTTGAAATCAAATATAATCAACATTCCCAGCAAATCAGTTGGTCTCCTGAGGGAACTAGAATTTGCATTTTTAATATAGATGAACTAAATATTTACATTTTAAATAGTTCTATGATGTTATAGAACTATCTCCATCAAAAAGGTTCATGTGCACAATAAACAGAACTTAATTAAGACAAAATAACACGGTTTTAATGTCAGATAGCTAGGCGGAATCATGAATATGGTTATATATAAACGTGATTCGTCTAAAATCAAATGTGACCAACTAGATGGTCACTTGAAGATAAAAGTATTTAATATAATAAAACAGAAACTGGAAGGACTGAATATTTCAATGGATTTAACATTCTTATTTATGGCAATTAAACTAAGAATACCAAGTGATTTTATTTAAAGTTAACAGCTAAGAATGCATTAAATAGGTTATATATTCTATAAGAGTATAACTGCCCTTTTTAACCGTATACAATTTATCTGGAAACCAACCTTTTAATCGGAATTATACCAAGAAGACGGCGGTGATAATTTATATGAAACTCAATTCCCTAAAAAGAGCCAACCCATTCATCACTATGAAGAGAACAACTGAACAAGTCATCTAGAAACTTAATGACTTAATTCTTAGTGGTTGAATGGAATATAAAAATAGTTCCAATTATTGCCTAGCTTTTTATGTGCGGTGGGATATATTTTAACCGACACCGAAAAATATTTATTGAGTTATTCATAGTTAAACACTTACAGATTTTCATTTGATTGGCTGTGAACTAACGACAAATATGTAAAGAAGAGCAAATAATAGTATAAAAAACCAAACAAGTTTTGTTGACGGTTAAAGTTTGGGAATTATATGGAATTTTTCCTTTTATAACAACATATGTTGCTCCTTTCCTAAAAACTTTTTATAATGAAACAAAATAAATCATTAGATATTTTATGCTAATTTTAATGCTTAATAAGTAAAAGGATAATATTATTTCATCATGCAAATTATTGAAAACAATGAAAAAAATATATAAATTAATTTTTAATGCATTAAATGTTGTTTATATTGATTCTTTAGATATCGTAGGGCAAATATGAATAAATGAGCATTGCGATATTGAAATGGTATTGAAATATTTTAATAAACTAAATGAATAGTGACATAGTATGATTAAAATGTTTATGGTTTTTTCTCATTTTGAATAATTTTTTTATGTTAAATAACATAAACATTTTTTTTTCATATTTTATATTAAAAAATTGTCTTCTACTTGAGTTTTTATTTTCTTTAAAATCATGCATCTCAAATATATAAAACTGCTTTATTCAATAAGTTAAATGACTTTCGATTGACTTTCAGATTAGTAGTTGGATCAACTTTGTAAATTGACTTTCAAATTCAGTTAGATGACTCGACTTTATCAAGTGACTTTCATATCAAATAACTATCAATTGACCTCCAGATCAGTCAATTGACTTTCAGATCAGTTAGATGACTCAATTCAGTCAATTGACTTTCAGATCAGTTAGATGACTAAACTTTGTTAAGTGACTTTCAGATCAGTTAGATGACCCAACTCAGTCAATTGACTTTCAGATAAGTTAAGTGACTCAACTTTGTCAACTGACCTACGGATCAGTTAGAGACTCAAATTTGGCAACTGACCTTCATATCAGTTAGATGACTCAATCTTTTCAATTGACCACATTTTTTTTTCAGCTAGATGACTCAGCTTTGTCAATTTGACCCAAAATTTAAATTGTATTAATTATTTCTGACTTTCTCCGTATTTCTTCAAAATTCTCTTCATTGCTTACCTTTCTTGTCCTCTTGAACCATATCCTTCCCATTGCTGCTGACACCTGTTTTTTTGTTGAGCCATTCCGCTGGGCGCAGAAGTGAGGCCCCTAATAATCCATGCAGGGTTATTCCAGCCATCATGAGGAAGGCCCCCTTCAGTCCATATTCTTCGATGGTGAACTCGACTAAGGGAGGCAGGGCGAAGGAACCCACGGTGGCCCCCGCGCATGCAATGCCGGCTCCCGTGGTCTTGTACTTCACGAAGTACTGGTTGATCATCACTGGGACTAAGGTCACCGCAAGACCCACACCCAAACCTGTGAAGACAAAAATATACAGTTTAAATTTGATCTTAAAGTAATAAGCAATACATTGTAACAGAATGAGGATGGATTGTGTGGTTTAGTGGCGCAAGAGCCATAGCTGGCCGTACTGTGCCAGACATATGGTTAAAATATAAAATTCTTGTATAAAACTATGTAAAAGTAGGAACTAATTGATAAAATTACATTGCAATATCTCCTAACATTATAAAAAAGATGTGAGAAATGGCAACAATAGGGAGTATTGAATAAGATGGTAAAAACCAATTGCTTTCAAAAATTTAAAAATATTTTTGTGGAGACGCTCCCCTACAAGAATTTGCATGTCCATTGTTGAAACATGAATCTGTCTTAAACGATGATGTTTAAAATCAGGACATTCAACCAAAAGGTGATGAACCGCTAAAATCATTTGGAAATTCAGACAGAGTGGTATTTGATCGCCGAATGAAAGATGTTTATGTGTAAAACGTGTGTGACCAATGCGGAGTCTAGATAATTTAACGTCTAGCTCTCGCATAGGTAAACACGGCCAGAAAGAAATAAAGGTGACAGAATGTTCTTATTAACATTTTATATGATAATTATCAATTAATACTGATACATAATAATGCTCGCATGACATTCAATTTTCTCTTCTCAATTATTAATTCTCTTCTCAAAATATTATAACTATATAAAGTTAATTAAATCAATAAACGCTGAACATAATGGTTAACTCAAAAGTCATTTTTGATATCACGCACGCACACACACACAAATAGGATCTGTGTTCATTCTATATGTTAGGCATATTTGTATTATTACGAATTTCTAATGTTCTCAGCAGAGTTAATGGGAAAGAACGTTTTACAATCAGCTTTATTGGGTGCTAATCGAATACCAGATCAATGACACAAGGGATTGTTGGTGATAAAGTGGTTGACACTAGAATCTTCAAGAATTTTTGTGATAGGATCACTAGGAGCAGAATAACGTTTGACTGTTCGAGAATCTTTTCTGTCCTGCCCTGGAAACTATAAAATACCGAAGATTCAAGTCGAAGTGAGTATATAGAATCGTATAGAGAACCAACGGTGAACTAGTTAAGTGAAGCGCAAGCATTGTGTGGAGCTCGAGTTAATAATGACTGAGAGTCAGCAAAATGCACCGAGATTTGGAGACCAGTATTGATGAAGTTTTGAGGAGTAACCAGTCGCCTAGTAGTGAGTCAGCAGTTGGTTACAGCTAAAGTGAGGAGACAGTGGTGAATTGCAGGAGTTTGGAGATACTGTAGAGCGTAGTTTAGATTCCCTCCTCCTGCTGAGTTCTATTTGGCCGGTTTTTGTACCTGGCTGTTGCTTGCTATTAGTAACTACTTACAGGCTGCTGTTTGTTTAAAATGTACTGTTGTGTATTGCTTATGCATGTCTCAGCTATGTTTTGCCTTTTGTATACAGTAAACTCTCGCTACAACGATACCCGATACAACAATAACTCCCTCTACTACAATAATGTTTTGTGGTCCCGGTGATTTTGCATATAAACTAATGTTAATCTCCCCTCAATATTGCGATATTCTCTAGAACAATAAACCTCTGTAAAACGATTTTTTCAATCTAAATTTCAGTATTATTTTCTCCCTTTATAGTAATATTTTGATTTTCAAACGCTTTTTTTTTTCGTTTTCTTTTGTTATTTTTTCCGTCTATTAAGACTCATTGTGGATATTCAACTTATCCCTGAATAAATAGCTATTGTTCAGATTTCAAAACAGATGGAGACCACCCTTTTGGGAATTGGAGTGGGTGAGGGGGGGGGTGAAGTGTAAATGTATGCCTAGTCTCATTTCCCAGTAAGCTTTGGAATTCTGATAAGGTTTAAGGACATCTGGACCTGTCTTTTCACCTTGTCACAGAACAAGTGCCCTTTGTTAGAGGAACAGAGGGAGATGGAGTCGGGGTGTTGTTAAGTGACGTACTGAAAAGTGAATTCAAAGGCTGTTTTATAATCTTTAACGATTTTGAGCTCTAGGCGAAACATTTGGTTTAAACTTTTCTTTCTTTCAAGCGATATTGTTCCCTAAAGGCCTTATCACACGGTGAAATGTCGCCAGCCCTTTTCCATTTCTACCCTCAAAAACCGGTCAAGCAAGTTTCATAATCGACAACTTATTCGAACAAGTTCGAAAATGTTATCGAAAATATTGTCCGCGAACGAAATTCAACAAATCATGTGAAACTTTTAAGTGATGTCACACAAGTGAGGTCACTTTCCTTGTCGTTTGCTGAGGGAAACGCCGAAAATATTTTGCCGTGTGATAAGGCCTTTAGATGGCTGGGCGAAAGCAACTATCTTTTCGAGATAAACTGAAAGTTATCAATGATATTGATGAGGGAATGAAGCAGATTGATGCGGCTAAGAAACATGGATTATCACAATCTACAGTTGCAACCTTCCTAAAGAAGAGAAAGCAAATCGAAGATGCTGTAACTTAAAATAAAATTAACCCAGAGCGAAAACGACTGAAGGTTGCGACAAATTAAAACATTGATGCTGCTGTTTTAAAATGGTTTCAAGAGATGAGAGCAACAAATGTCCCAATAAATGGACCTTTATTATGTGCAAAAGCACAGTAATTTACAGCAATGCTAGGGAACGAAACTTTCAAAGCTAGCAATGGTTGGTTAATGCGTTTTCGAGATCGTCATGGAATAACTTTCCAAGAAGTTCACGGAGAGAAAAAGTCAGCCCCGATAAACGATGCAAATGAATGGTGGCAAAACAAGATGAAAGAAATCTTAGAAAAGTATGCTCCAGAAGACATTTATAATGCAGATGAAGCTGGGCTGTTTTTCCAACTCCTACTCGATCGAACATTGGCATTCAAGGATGAAAAGTTATGGAGGGAAGAAATCAAAGCAGAGACTGACTGTTCTTCTGTGTACAAATAGCACATGAACGCATAGAATACAACCTCTCGTCATTGGTAAATCATTGAAGCCAAGGCGCTTTAAGAACGTGAAAAGTCTTCCCGTGGAGTATAAAGCAAATAAGAAGGTTTGGATGACGTCTAAACTTTTTTCCGAATGGTTACAGAAGTTAGACAATGAAATGAAGAAGAGAAAGAAAAAAATCGTTTTGTTGTTAGACAACTGCGGTGCTCACACGTCATTTCCAAAGCTACAAAATATCGAATTAGCTTTTTTCCCTGCCAATTGCACTTCAATTTTACAGCCACTTGATATGGGCATAATTAAGTGCTTCAAAGGATATTACAGAAAACGGTTGGTGGACTCCATACTTGTAAACTTTGAAAATAAAGTAGAAGACCCTTTCAAAGCTGTAAATGTCAAGGAAGCGTGTCACAATATTGCTGGAAGTTGGTGGAAGTAACAGAAAAAACCATTCGGAATTGCTGGAAAAAGGCCGGTCTTTGTGTTATGGAAGAAAAGAAATCTGATAATGATGAAAATTCCATAGACAATGATCTCTCAGATGATCAAGAATGTGTTTTGCACATCAAAAAATCTGTATCCCAACTTGAGGAAACAAGCGGTAAAAAGTTTGGAATTAGTATAGAAGACTATTTAACAGCAGATGATGATCTTATGGTTTTTGCAGCAGTTACTGATGAAGATATTCTCTCTGAAATTACTGATGAGATAGGAAACAATGATGAAGATGATGATGATATTGATGATGATGATAATACAGGTACATCGCAGTCCTTATTGTCATCCCAGGAAGCTCTTCAATCCGTAAATTTCTCTACGGACATTTTTTTCAAGCCTTCCGTCGACAAATGAACATTTTCGTGCACTAGACTCAATGCATACAGTATTGGTGAACTTAACAGTTAAAAAAATGAATAAACAAACAAAAATATTGGATTATTTTCAATAAAAAGTGTTTTCAGGTATGTGAATATTTCTGTGCTTATTTTCTGAATTTATCTTATTTTTTTTAGTATTTAAACCACTATTATTAGTATTTTACAAATTAATTTCTTCTAAATATAGACTTAAAAGTAGTATGTTATGCACCTTAAACTAATAATAATAATAAAAAAAACTCTTATTAAATGCTCAAAATATGTGGGCCCTCGATATAACAATATGCCTCTCTACAACAATATATTTATTTGGTTCCTAAAATATTGTTGTAACGAGGTTTCACTGTATTCGAGTTCATAAAGATCGTTATTGAGAGTTATTGAGTGTGCTGTACCATATATTTACGACAAACGTGCTCGTCGTTCGCCTTTTTAGCGGAATTTTGAATTTTCGTAACTGTTTATTTAATAAACAAACTGTATTTTATACTTCCTTCAAATGAATTTAATCTGAAATGCATTTTTAGCTATTATTAAGAATTCCAGTGAAACATTTTCATATGCTGGTTTGTATATTTCTTATCACAAAATTATGAAACATATTATTTCATAAATCCTAATCAGTAATATCATAAGATATTTAGATATTACTTCAATCACGATCAGCTTATTCATCCACAATATTGACAAATATCGCCTCTGGAATATTAATATGGAATGCAATTAAAATTCACATAGTTATCTTATAGCTCAGAAAAATATGCATTTATTATAGTCTGTATATTACTACAAATTACTGAATGTGCAGATTAAAAAAGTACATAGCATTATGAAATAAAAGGGAAACTGAAAATCCTACATCACAATTAATGTTCAAGAAACCATTTTATCTTAATTTTCGTGGAATCTAATGGAACAATGAAATTAGTTTGAATTTCATGATAATGGCAAAACCATTGTTGGAGATCATGCATTAAATTAAATTTCAAAAATTTACTTAGATTAAGGAAATATTGTTCGAAAATAAAATTTGTACCATTAAAAAGTTAATTTAAGTTATAAGATACTAATTCTCAGCAGTTTGTGTTTATATATTACATATCAACATCTTCAAATGATATAATAAATCAGCAAATATTTATGTATTTGAATTCTTATTTACTGTTTTCAGTAGGAAACAATAAATGATGACCATTTGTAAGAAAGTGTGCCCAGGAAATATATCTCTGGTACAGTTAGTAGCTCGTCAGTTACTGTACCAAATCAATATTGCAAAATCAATCAGTATATTATCAATGTTGCAAAATTGTTTTTAAAGAGGTTGCAATTTTTTTAAAAAAATGATACTTTATTCATAAGCAGTCTTAAATGTTTCATCTCAAATCCATAAAAATGTTTTTTTTTTGTAATATGATATAGTATTTTTCGAATAAATAGCTGAAAGAGACAACAGCAATTTGCACGCAGTCGATGAGCATAGATACGAAATTTCGTGCTGATTGCACAAAACTTTAGATTCATAAAAAATGAATAAAGCAATATATGTATGTATATAAATAGACAAATAGAAATATACTAAATAGACATACATGCACAAAATACACAAATTTTTTACTTTCATTTAATTAACATAAAAGCATCCAAATAACCATTTTCAAATGGCAATTCCAATATATAAGTGAAATGTCACTCAAAAACATTTGTCAAACATCAGTTTTAATAATCTTTTTCTTAATTATGAAGTCACATTAATTTTTTTTATCTATTATGAAAGTATTGCATTCTAAATTCATATATGTCACTTTTAAATACAAAAGTGAAATTCTTCATACAACTTCACAATCATTCCAGTGGATTTACGATTGACGAAGAATGTGAGAGAAGTTTTGTAAAAGAAGTGTTTATTGAAAAAAAAATTGATAGAAGATCTTTTAAAGTTCTTTGTGAGCTTTATCAAGTCGTTTATGGTGCTTCTTCCAAAGCTTAGTACCATAAACGATGAAGATGAAACGATGAAAGATTTGATCATATTAATATACACGAACCGATGAATAATCGATTCAAATTATACACATATGAAATTTAAAGCATATGGATAATACAATTGGAATATTTCAAAATAACATTTTTCAACTCAAAAACCTTTTTTTTTTATGAGTGTTTATTGTCTGGACAGCAAATGATGATTATAAATTCGTCAATGGCGTTAATTTGTATAGACACTGCTATGATACAGAGTGTTTAAAAAAATCATAAATAGGAAAAAAAAATCCAAGAAAATAATTTCAATCTGCTTAGAGAAAGCAGATTATCATAAGAAGATGGGAAACACATTCATTTTCATGCTCTTGTCGATGATGCATTTAAATTTTCAAGTTTTATTTCAATAGAAAGACTTTTTTTAGCGAAAATTTGAGATAATATTTTTAGAAAAGGAAATGGAAGAGATATATGAAAAAATTTGAATTTCTAAGGAAATATATAAAAATAACGTTATAATTTTTAAGAATAATTAATAAAGATTTTTTCTTTTTGACCGATACATTCATTAAATTTTTCCCAAATTTTTCTATTCTGCTTTAATTTTTGTAAAAAAAATTAAGAAGGAGAGGTTGTAATCCTGTTTTACACTGTATTTAGCCAAGATCACGTGCCAATAACAATAAAAGGAGAAATGCAGCATCTTCTATTGGTTTAAGCCATCGGGATACCGAGATAATATTTCAGATTTTTTTTAAAACTGACCTTTTTATAGAGGTATGTTGCCTTTGGAATACTTCCTTCAAATATTGGGCAACATTTATGTTTTGCTTGAGGGGAAACTGAGAAAAGGCCAGTAGCCAATCCTTTTTTTTCTTCTTGTATACAGCCGACTACTCCATCACCACAGAACGAAGCAGTCTCAACAGGATTTGTTGCGATCAACTGCTAAATAAGTATTGCCTAGTAGCCAATCCATCAGCCGATCGGTTGACCAATTGTTGATTAATGCGAGATAAAAAGCATTGCCAAGGTGTTGTAATGTCTTGATCTCGACAGATCAAAGAATACCCAGAATTTTTAGACATTTATTTTACAGTCCTATATATACACAAAAATCCACTAGTCCTTATCTTCATTAAATAATTGCTATTTACACCATAACAGTCCAAGTTGAAGGGTTTTAGTTGAAGATCAGTTCTCCATTAAATAGTAACCACAACACCACTGGGAATTCAAGGGTTGGTCAGTCAGTGATCATTTGAGGCTGCGCTCCAAACCTCCCAGACTCGTGGGTGTACTCCAGCTGTCTCCGAGAAATTCTTCTCTCCTCTTTTCCAAAACATTCTGCGTATTTTATCTCAGCAACATTCTTCACCTCCTCTTCCTCAGTGGCTACTGGTCCTCTCTTCCTGCCAATCATGTCCAGAAAAGGGCCATCTTAGGGGCACCATTCTACCGTCGGAAGGAAATTAAGACGCCCCGAAAAATCTGGAACATGGGGTCCGCTTGCAATAGGGAAATTTGGCATCCAGATGTTTGGATGTTCCATTGTCTCTGAAAGCACTATCACTGTCTTCTGGACAAGGAATTTCCACGTGTGTTCTTTCAGCTGTAGATGCCTCAGGTCCCGAAAGAAGAACATCTGCGACATCTGGTTATCTCAAGGTGTCTAGCAAACACAAAAGCAATACAGCTGGCGGAAATATTTTATCATTAAAGGGGGATGGGGAATGTTACAGTGTGAACCCCTAATCTTCTTATTTTGAATTAAATTTCTCAATCATACTTTGCAATAATTTGCCTTTTAGACCATTGGTAGGCGGGATCATAATTAATACAAACTTTGGAATAACTTTGTCTGTGATTTAGTTTAGCGTTAATTGATTATTGGTTGTTAGAATTAATTAATGTGATTTTTTTGGTTGTCTTCACGAATGCATTTGATTAATTGTTATACATTTATTGAAAAATATACCTTGTAATCCACCTAGGAAGAAAGTGACCAGAACCATATCTGATATGAACCAGCAGATGACGTTGGTTACAGTTACCAGCATCACCCCGAACAAAGTGATGGAACGGATACTCCATTTGTAACTCAAAGAGCCGGCTAAAGGCCCTGTAAAGAAAAAGTAAATTCTAAAATTAATAAAACGTATATCACATCACATGGAAATATTGCAACAAAATATGACATAAGAATAAAAATAAGTAATTTCCGAAGGAAGGATTTTCATATAAATTAGGGGTTCATTTAATTTCTGTTTTTTTTGACACCAACAAAAGTAATCACAAAAAATAACAAATTAAAAATAATTGAATTTAAAATGCCAGCATATTCAAATTAATAACAAGATTTTGATGCTTATGTTTCGAGAGCATTGACTGGAATTGTGATAATGTAGAGGTTGAATTCCAACAAGGATCGAACCTGCGACCTTAGGAACAGCAGCCGTGTGACATATCCTCTAGGCAAAAGTAATCACCAATGGTTATTGGCTGATTAAGATATCACCACACATATTTATTTTTACGTTTTCCGGGCTTCCACGGCGACTTTCAAATTAAGCGTCAAGATTGTCAAAATAATGGCAATTTTCAGATTCAAAAACTGTCAAGATACAAGTTTTCCGCCAAGGTAATATATTTACTTGATTATTTTCACACACTAACTAAATGACCAGGCTTGGTTACACTCTTATGTATAACTAAGATTTTGTATAATCAATCTTATTCTGCCATCATTTTATCAAGATACTTGCCTGATTGGTATTGGCGATTTTTCAGATTACGCCAAGATTGCCAAACTATATTTTACATAAGATATCAACATTTACTGAAGATGGTTGGCGGCAGTTTATATATATTTTTTACAGTTTTTCTCGAGAGACGTAAAAAACAAAAACTGTTTTTACTTTTCCATTTCCATACCTAATATAAGCAAAAAAAAAAAAAAAAAAAAAACTCTACTTTTGATGCTTAATTCTTCACCTTTGAAGGATGGTTATGGCGTCTTTATGTTATTTAAAGCCATAACTATTGTCATAGCAACAGCGGATTGGATTAAGATATTTTGAGCTAAGCAGATATTATTATAAAGCCTTCTTTTAATAAACTGAGCAATTTAGTACTACATTTCAATTTATTTTTAATTTAATCAACATGATAATAAGTTATTTTACACTATTATTTTAATACCTTTGAACACATTATTGACAAGGCTATCATTTATCAAGACGAATGACGCATAATCTTGAAAGAAGTAGGAGATTGGGATTTACAGAATCAATGGCATGGCTATATGATATTCACATTTTGTACATAATGTTATTTGAGCAGACATGAATGTAAATGTGCTATAGCAGCCACTAAGTGTTTACAAATACAGTAATAACATGATAAGTATAATGTAATGTATAGAAACCTGAATAATTGTTGCCGATTGTCTTAAAGTGATAATATTAGAATAAAAATTTTCAATCTTCAATTATTTTTCCTTCTTTTTTGCAAATTTATCTACTTGTAAAATTAGTGAGTTGTATTATTTAAAATCTACTTAAAAAGCAGTACCCCTGAGTCTAGTGGATCGAGATCGAAAATGTGAAACAGTGCTTCACTATTAAAAAAAATTGAGTTTGATATAGCGAGAATTCCATATGTAATCATCTTATATTTATTTGAACTCCTAATTAGACGTTATATTTTATTTTGAGCATTTTTTAAAAATTATTTTCAACCATATAAGAAACGGAATGGATACTTGAAATGTATTAACGTGTTCTAGTGAATTTTGTCTTTTAAATGAATATGTTCTTGGTTTTGAATATTTATTCATTAATTCTATAACACATCATTTTAATCTGAGAAATCTTTTGAAATATACTTATAAAAAACATATTCAAAAGGAAATTATAGATAAAATAGTATAATTAATTATTAGAAAATTCGCAATCGATTTTCCAAACATTTTAAAGTTCACATAGCGAACACCTAATTTAATATTGAAATGCAGTTTATTATGCTATTAAAAATGAAATGTGAATCGGGTCAATGCTAAAACGATTCAGGTCAATGCTAATACATTTATTTAAATAGAATTAAAACGTTTCTTGCTAATAAATACCATAAATTTTAAAATTCTTTAAAAATATTCATAAATAAAATTGATTTCGTTAATAAATATATTGTATATCAATAATTTCGAATAGTCTCATTTAAATTTATCTCGGTTTATGAAGCTATTTATATGTTTGATGCCATAAATAAGGCTTGTGATTCACATCTTTTATCTAATTAGATATTTTTTTCTATACTCGTTGTAAATTGTAGTATAGAAGCAGCAATCTAATTAGATAATAGAGTGAATCGCAAGCGTGACTCAAATGATGGCCAATTGTATCTAACACATTAATAAGGGAAATTGTTGTTAAACCTGAAATGATTATCGTTTGGTGAAATCTTTTATATTTCTGACATTTAATAATTCTTAGAGAGAATAAAGTTATTTCAAGAATTGAAAATCTTTTCTCAAATTTACTATAAATATTTATGTTTCTTACAGAATAAGACTCGTTTTATTTTTACATCTTTATTGAAGATAGAGAGAATATGAACAAATAAAATAATCAAAGATTGTTTTTCCCTCAATAACTATCTATACTTATAATAAAGCTCAATGTGTGTGTGTGTGTGTGCGTGTTGGCGCTCTACAGGCCAGACCGTTGGACCTACAGCTACCAAATTTGGTACATGTATACCTTGGAGTTCCGGAATGTGCACCTCGGAGCTATTTTTTTGAATTTTTAATTAGAATTTGAATTAATTAAAATTTAAGCGAAATTTTGACGTTTTTCCGCTATAACTTCCGAAAATATTATTGTACAAGCATGATTTTCATATCAATTTAAAGATAAAAAAATTAGCTTTCTAACGGTATCAGTGTTTTTAATTTATAACGTAAGCTTCTATTTTTAACGAATTTTTAAAGAAATATTTTAACCATGTTTTTATCACGTGACTGGATAAAATAAAAGAAAACAATGACGGAAGTTCAAATAAAAAAAACAACTATGATCGTAAATCAAGTCTAAAGAAATGCAACTTTCAGCACGTGACTGGATAAAATAAAATAAATATAAAATGTGATATTTTCTTTAAAAAATAAATGCAAAGCAAAGGTTTCTACAATCGTTTGCAATATCGATATCATTAACTCAATAAATCTTCTTTATTTACGGTAAACTTGATTGAATTTAGACAGAATATGCATTGAAATCCCGACTTAATGGCTTATTTATGTAATCGTTTGCAATATCTGTATCATTAATTTAATACTTTTTTCCCCTTTCTCGCTTTCTTTAAAAAAACATATTTAATATTTTGGCAACATCATCGAAATTTTTTTTTAAATATTTTGGAAGCATAACCGATGGTTCAAACTGACTGATTTATAAAATTAAAGAATATTATTAGGAAAAGGTGTACTTTTAGAACTTTCCGTCCATCATCTTAAAGAAAATATTTATTTCAGGCCAATGCATGCCCGGAATTACTTCAAGGCTAATGAATATGGGATTTAATTGAAAATTTTAGAACGAATTACTCATGGCGAACCAGCTTGTCGCCAAAGGCGGCTAGTTAATAATAAATCAAATTAAGGCCGAATCAGAATCGTTTGGTGGAATCTTTTATATTTCTGGCATTTAATAATTTTTAAAGAAAATAAAGTTCTTTCATTCAAACGAAAATCTTTTCTCAAATTTACTACAAATATCTATGTTTCTTGCAAGATAACTCTTTTTAATTTTCTGTCTTTATTGAAGTGCTTATTACAAAAACAGACTTGTTTCTTTTAGAATACGAACAATAAAATATTTACTGATTGTTTTTCTTCCTCGAACATAATTTTAAATTATTTTTTGTTTGGCAAAATTCTTCTATTCTTTTCAGAACTATATCAAAAGATGAATTTATACGTATGCTTTCTTTTTTTTATTAATGACAAGTTTAAGAAAAGCATTTTTTAAATATGCTTCCCAAAACCTTTTTTTTTGCTTTCTTCTAATTTAAGCGCACAATGGTAATACAACAAAAGAATCTTACAAAAAACCCACCCATTGTTCCTCAACAAGTGTGTCAAATTTCGGAACAAAAGTTTATCTGAAAAACTAGAATTTTTTGCATTTTAGAATGAAAAGAAGACCGTGACTAGCTATTTAATTTGTCACAAAACATTTCCACATGTCAGTCTTCTTTCTCGCAAGGTAGGCGAACCGATTAAAAATGGTGTCCGAAATGAGGTTAGTTTAGCATTCAAAACTATTGTCTCTGTCTCTCTCTCTCTCTCTCTCTCTCTCTTTTTTTTTTTTCCTGTTTGCACTCTTTCGTTACACCCACAGTATTTAGATTTTAGTCGGATATTTTTGAATTTGTAATTCATCGTAACATGAATGCATATTTTATTAATTATATGAAGATTAGAATGCACAAATCAAATTCCATCTAAGTGGTAGAGTTGGAATAATCCTTTTAATTATAATTGCTACAAAACAGATATATTTACAAAGAATAAGAAAATTTAGCATTCCTTGAAGTGCATTAAAATTCTAACCAATGGAAATGCTGGAATTACCGAATGTACTTGCATAATATGAATTAGTATGTGTTTAGTTTTCTAGTATAATGAAGAAAAATGAATATACAATTTATATATTTTCTTTTGGAGCAACCGAGTGAAAAAGAATCTGTTCATTGATTCGATACAAAATTTCATTTATCTGTTCACTGAATTTTTGACTTATCTAGCTCATATGCAATGCAATACAATTTTTATATAAATGTACAAATCAGATAGTTTAGTTTAGTTATATTAACATCCCGTTTAAAGCAACACGAGGGCTATTTTGGTATGGACCTCGTCATTTTGAACCACGTTCAGCTGACGAGGACGACACCTGAACTGGCACCCCCCCTCTCCCCACCACACCACACCACACCAGCGGGAGGACGTTTGGCCTGGCAGATTTAACGTGCAAGAGACCCCCTCACACGACGGATCTTCGGTGGAATTTCGAACCTGAAACCCTCCGGTTCCGAAGCCGAGACCTTACCACCAGGCCACCACTGCCCGTACAAATCAGATAAAGCCACAGGTTTGATTCTCGATTCGAATTGTCGGAGTTTCATTTCCTCGAGGAAAAAAAGATAAAATTTATATGAACGAATTGCTTTCAAGCTTTGTTAGAAATTTACAATTAGGTATTATGTTAGGTACATTAGGTAATTTACAGTTTAGGTATTATTAATTAGATACCTTGTGGCATATTAAGTAATTTACAATTTAAATATTATTAATTATTTACAATTATAGTATTTTAGATAATCCACAATTTATGTATAATTTACTATAATTATTATATAGGTACAATCATAGTATATTATGTAATTGTAATTTAAGTATAATTAGATATTATTAATTTGGTACAATCACGGTATATTAGTTAATCTATAATTTAAGTATAATTAGGTATTATCCTTAATTAAGTGTAATCATGACATATCAGATAATCAATTTAAGAATTATTAGGTAATATACCAAATTTCAGTCGATCCATTTTTGAATTATAAGGTTCGCATGTAGACTGATAGATAGACAGCCAGTTGAAGTATTCTTATTCTATTCTAATCTTTCTCCACATACACACTATATGGCACATTTTTTAATGCATACTGTATTACTGCACAATTTCATTTTTTAACTCAACTTCTTTCATTTAACAAAGTTGCCACAATTCGATAGATGACTGTGCAACGTTTCGCAAACGACTAATGCCACTTCTATTGAAGTCTAAAAACTTTTACTTTTCAGAAACAAGTAAGCAGTTAAGTTGAACGATTCCATATTACCCATGGAGCAAAGCGAGGTTTTTATGTTCGTAATAGCGAACTGTTAGTTTTCACAAAGTTTCGACAAAAGTTCCTTAAAAAAAATAAAGATGAGACTAGTTTGGCATTTTGATAAAGATAATTTAAAGCATTTTACGGGAAAGAAGAGTTCTACAATAGAAATTCTAAAAAAAGTCAAAACTTTCATGTTATGGGATAGAAAAAGGAGAGATTAAAACGCCATTTCAAAATACGCTCGTAATTAAATAATTTTATTTCCAACTAACCATTTAAAAAAAAACTGACATCAATCAGCAAGTGAAGTGATGACAGCTCAATAAAACTTTGCATTCTTCATAATGAATAATCGCGTGGACGTGGACAGTTTCACGATTTTCAACAACAATTTAAAAAGCGATAATTAGTTGAATGACAGCTCTCGTTTCCTTAATCGCAGAGATCTACTTTCAGTATTAAAATAATTTAATAATTAATCAAAAGGAATTAACCAACATGATAAACACATGTGATAAATATAATTTTATAAAAGCATTTTCTGTAAACTCGTAATAATACACGATTTAAAATAATAAAAACATATTTATTTTAACATCATAAATTTTCATTTGAATATATTTTTTCGCGGAATCTTAACTGCCTGTTAATACTGTCGATATTGCTACATTCAGTGGTGGCGGGGTGGTCGGCTGTATGCCTGATAATATTTTGAGAGAAAATTCATCTTTGGTTATATCGCATTTATAAAGTAAATACCATCATTATTTAACTGTAGTAAAAATATTAATTATTTACAGTTATTGTACCTATTATTATATTACATTCTTATACAATTATTTACAGTTATATTAATTATTTACAATTATATACAATTATTGTTTTTTATGGCACTTGTCCGAGACAAACCTTGTCACAATGTCATCGATTTCAAGCCGAGAGAGCGCCTCTTATTTCAGTAGCACCATCTAGGATCAAGAGACGACTTAGCTGCGCATGCGTCAATCTTTTAACTTTAATCTTTTAATTTAACGGTGAGGACTTTCATACATACTTTTCATTCACTTAATCACAGACCATAATTTAGATTTGAATCAGAGAACGATAGCTTCTGCACCAGTATCTCTAGTGGTATTGTCCCGACGTGGAGGACATTGTGGTCACGACAGATTTATACGTTCACCAACCACTGCACACTCGGGGAAACTTTGGCCGATGGGGTTCGAACTCACAAACCAAGGGATGAGAATCCAACGTTGTACCAACTAGGTAATCCCAACCTATGCACAATAGTTTAAGCTAGAAGCAATATTTATTGCCGGGATCATAGGGAAGACATATATGAATTGCGTCATGTTTTCTTTTATAAGACTAAACACTGGAAATTTACAATTTTATTTTAATTATAGATATATTATTCTATATTACATTAATTCATTCTTGGTTTTTGCTCTCGATAAGCAATAAGAAAATGTGTTTGCATGTCTTTAACCACCACGCAGTTGATCCAGCCACATGGTTGAGAGGAGATGAAAAAAGAGAGACGGAGTTGGTGGCTGACACCGATATACGTTTCTACGATCCCCGGTAGAAGGTCCGAGAAATGATTTTAAATTTAAACCGAAATTTAATTGTACATATGCACATTCTTATATATACTATATATTTCACTCACTGCCGGCCTCCTGGCATAGGGGTAGCGTGTCTTCCCCTTGATCTGGACGTCTCTGGTTCGAGTCCCGGTTCTAGCATGGTTGTTCTTCTGTATGTTCTATCTGGGAGTCGCATGAATGCGCTCCCCTGTAAAAAGGGGTTGTTCAAACGAATGTGTATGTCATCTTTAGGTGAGCTAGAAGTCAGACTTCTGTCCTCTGGATGCTCAGCGGTCTCTATCCTCAGAATCTACTGTACCCACTTACCGTGGAAACACGGATACGACATCATTATCATCATTTGACTCAATGCCTGAATGATCATATATTGATATATATTGACAAACAGCAATCATTTGATCCATAGCAAGTAATCAACGATGTCCTAGTCCAGGGTAACACATCCCCGTCCCGGGTTCGACTCCTGGTTGGACATAGTTGTTCATTACCCTATATTCTATCTGTGAGACGAATGAAAGAGCCCTCCCCCTGTAAAAAGGAAATGTGGGAGTGTCATTTTCATATGAAATGAAGACAGACTTCTGCCCTCGGTTGCTCAGGGGTCTTTGCCATCAGAATCTGCTGCACTCTTCTTTCTCCAATCCCTCGGATTTGGTTTGAAATGGCTTTCAATCCAAGTGTGTGTGTGGGGGGGTAAGCAACATCAAGAACAACATATAATCATAATAATCCATCCATAAAGGGTTGTCAAGAAAAGTTTCATCACGTGTCAAGGCACGTGACAAGTTTGATTAAAAATAAAGACAAAAAATTATAATTGCATGCAAAGTAATCCATGTCGCAAAATTTTTTATTTCTTGAATCACACCCTCTTAAACATACCTTGGAACATACTGTCTATCGAATGTATAGTTTTTATTCTTATTTCGTTCGAATTTTCCAAATGCGACGATGAAAAGGGGTTAAATCTTGATTGGGCGTCTTCGATATTTTTAATTATGGTTGCAACACATGTAATTTGAACAAATTAGTTTTCACCCTTGAAATCTTGTTTTTTGATTTACTGCATCAAATTTCTGAAGCGTACCTAAAATAGTCTCAATTGACCTTCACCAAAGGCTTTTTTTTTGTTCTACTTGATAGATAGAATTTTATTTTTATCTATGACAAACTTATAAATAGATTCCAAACTCGTTTTTTCGTCAATTAGCAATTCAGCTTTGCCTCTTAGTTTCACACATTTTTTAGTTTATTTTTCAAAAACGAGTTCCAGAAAGTGATTTTCGAGTATCATTCCGAAAATCATATTTGAATTTCTATTTTCTAGATCTCATAAAAACCGTCAAATTTCAAATCCAATATACAAAAACGAATTTGTTCGTATTTTATGCACGGTCGTACCATTCATTCGATTGCGATTAAACTTGGTCCACTTATTGCTTGCAAGTGCGAGAAGGTCATAAGCATAGTACAAATATTATACACTAGCCGCCTTTGGCGACCAGCTGGTTCGCCATGTGTAAAGCGTTCTAAAATTTTCAATTAAATCACATATTCATTAGCCTTGAAGTAATTCCGGGAAATGATTGGCCTGAAATTAATATTTTCTTTAAGATGATGGACGGGAAGTTCTTTTAGAACACGTTTTCCTAATAATATTCTTTAATTTTATAAATCAGTCAGTTTTAATTATCGGTTATGCTTCCAAAATATTAAAAATGTTTTTTTCGGTGATGTTGCCAAAATATTAAATATGTTTTTTAAAGAAAGCGAAAACAATTATTGAATTAATGATACAGATATTGCAAACGATTATATAAATATGCCATTAAAACGGGATTTCAACGCATATCCTGTCTAAATTCAATTAGGTTTACCGTGAATAAAGAAGATTTATTGAATTAATCATTTAGATATTGCAAACATAGAGCTGATATATAAATGGAGGGAGCTAGTTGCTTGTTTCCTGTCTCAAAAAGTGTACCCAACATGAGTCATGTGACTTTAGAAAAATTTGGGTGTAAAAACACCTTTTTGGCGCCATATCGCAAATGTTGGCATACTCAAAAACTGCAGCGCAACATTTTGCTTCCCGGCAATGGGTCCAGTCGGTTTTCATTTCCGGTTAAACCGACCGGAAATCCTATAAAAATAAATTATATTTCATTTCCTAAACAGTTTATATTATATATAACATAAGTATTAGAGTTAGATTATATTTAGATTTTTTACTTTGTTTTTGTGCAATAATTAAAAGTGATTATTGTTCTTCTTTAAATAAACATTTTATTTCTTTTCTTTGCCTAAAAACATTTCAAGATTTTACATTAGATGCTCAAATGCTTTCTATCATTCTCTCAAACAGATAAAAAAACAGCTTTTTAAAAACAGATTATTAAAGTGACGTAAGTCTTTTTTTTTTAATGTTTAAAAAATGTTTTCATTCATATTTGCAATATAAATTATTAATATTGATCATTTTTTACAAAATGAATATTAACAGTTAAACTAGTGCTTATTAAAATCACAAAAACAACAACAAAAAATGTTAAAAATTACAAATATTTTAATTATTAATTTATATTTGTAATTGAATATTCAGATTTTATTTACGCTTTTATTAATAAAGCATTATTAAGGAAAATTGTTCTATAAGGTAAATATGCCATAAAAAATTGTTTTGCAAAATTTGGATAGGATTTAATATTGTTCACGATATAATACAATAATTGTGGTTAAAAAGAAACAACATATTAGAAATTTTAAAGAACTTTATTTGCATTAAAATAAACACACAATTACTAATCGGTCAATAATGCTTATGTAAACACTTGTATTGGCGAGAAAAAATCCCGCCAAGCTTGTTGCCAAGCGCTTGCAACATATTCGAGATTAAAATTAAGCAAGTAACAAAATATAACGCAGTTACATTAGTTTAAACGATGCTTAGTAACATGTTAAATAAATTCAATACAATAACTGAGCCAAACTATGAAATATTATTGAGTTATAACACCAAAATCACTGAGTGATCGATGTTAGGAAATTTTAAATTGACTTAAAATGGATATAAACAGAATATGTTGACTGTAAATACCTATGAAATGATAAAGGACTATCCTTAGAAGCTTTTTCTTTGCATCCAATTGCACAGCAATAGGTAACCATGGCTTAAATAAGTTTTAAATTCCAACAGTTAAAAGCGGAAAAAAATCTGCCATTGAAATATAATGGGGAATGGAGAATGTGGTTACAGCTAACACAAATTCTATCCCATAGTCACGTGATTTTATCTTGTCCTACACGAAAGTATTGTTGCACTCCCTCTATCAGTATCCCAGCTCTATGATTGCAAACGATCATAGAATCCTTTGCCTTGCATTTATTTTTTTAAAGAAAATATCACTTTTTATATTTATGTTATTTTATCCAGTCCCGTGCTGAAAGCTGTATTTCTTTAGATTTGATTTGCGATGATAGATTTTTTTTAAATCTGAACTTCCGTCGTTCTTTTCTTTTATTTTATCCGGTCACGTGCTAAAAAAACATGGTTAAAATATTTCTTTAAAAATTCGTTAAGAATATAAGCTTAAGTTATACATTGAAACATAGATACAATTAGAAAGCTAATTTTTTAATCTTTAAATTGATGTAAAAATCATGTTTGTGCGATCATATTTTCGGAAGTTATAGTGGAAAAACGTCGGAATTTCGGTTAAATTTTAATTAATTCAAACTCTAATTAAAAATTCGAAAAAAAAAAGGGCTCCGAGGTGCCCATTCCCGACCTCCAAGGTATACATGTACCAAATTTGGTAGCTGTAGGTCCAACGGTCTGGCCTGTAGAGCGCCAACACACACACACACACACACACACACA
>JAPMOQ010063993.1:2544091-2560833 GCA_026543055.1 Argiope trifasciata | reverse complement strand
CACACACACACACACATTGAGCTTTATTATAAGTATAGATAATATACAAAAATGGGCTTTAGTTTTATCGTATTTTATGTGCTTCAAAGTATAGTATTTTGTGCGCATCCGATCCAAAGTTAATAATATAAAACTTTGACAACTTACTGTTTTGAACCTAGAAAATGCATATTTTTCATATGACAAGTTGTATGTTGGATGTAAGTCGAACAGTCAAGAAATTTATTTACACTGAAAACGGTAACACACACACACACACACACACACACACACACACACACATATATATATATATATATATATATAAAATAAAAAGATAAAATTAATATAAAAACTTGTTTGTCTGTTGTTGCTTGTCTTCCTGTCCTCAGTGATAAATGTTCAGAGATATTTGACAAATAATATAAATTACCAAATTGTTCAGATTGTTGTAAAACTCTTATACTGAGTGTATTCAAGATATTTGTGACGGCAATTTAAAAACTTATTACTATTTGGAAAAAGAGTAAAACTGACAAAAATAGCTTATGTAGGTAGTTAAAAAATATTAAGGTATCTTTTATTATAAAAATTTGTTTTTCTTGCATTTTGTAAGAGAAAGAAAAAGTGGCACACAGAGAAAACAGTAGTATGTATGACTGTTACATGGCATAAACACATATTTGAAGAAAAGAACTAGTCCTTTTTTTTAAATAAAAAATTTAGGAGAAATTAATAACGTTTCTTTGCTGAAAGAATGGAAAAAAATAACCAGAAACTATTCCATTTTTAAAAGAGAAAATATTTCTAAAATTTGTGTTTTGTTTCCCCTCTTTTCTAGCTGTATTATCATGCAATTACGAAAGTTTTAATATTTACTTGATAATTTTATTACTTTATCTATTAATCATCCCTTCGCAAGAAATGCCGTCAATCTGAACTTCCAGTTTTACAAAATTAAGCATTTTTCATAGCTTACAAAGAATATTTCCGAGTTTGTTTTGAAATCCGATAAATAGGAAGACACATGTGTGAGAAATCTTCTAGAAACAATTGTTATTGTTTGTGGAAAATGCAATTTCCCACCCTTCTTTTAAAACTGAGATACCTGTTAAACGATTGTCTGATTTTTGATGAGCAATTAATCCTCGAAGGATATCTTTAATTCGAAGACCTTTTAAGAATTCATTTTCATAAAAATTCTGAGACCCCACTTATTTCTTAGATTTTAATACTGTACATTTCTGAGTATCCGACCTAATGCGGCAGAAGGGCAGAAACTGGTGAATTATTAATTCATTTCTTTGCTCACCAATACCAAGTTTTTCTAACAGAACTCATTGTTATAATGCGTATTTTCTCGCTTCCCATTAAGCCCTCCATTCATCTCAAACCATGTAGATTTTGAACGCGACCAGATGAATCATAGATGCAGTTGTCGGTAACGTGTCGTATTAAAGTAGTTCATATATGTTTATATACTGCACGGATCACTTCAAGAATTTATGAGAGAAAAATTAAGGTATCCGACTACGTTCGAAATTTTTTAAAAAATTGAATCTTATAAAAATTGTTTAAAACTATGGTTTTTAGATGTATTGTCTATTAGAATACAAAATTCTATAAATATAATAAAAATATTTGAAAATATAATATATTTTGAGAAATAAGAAAATGTGTAGTAAATTTTAATGAAATTTAACCAAAACGGGTAACATTCTTCACAAAATTATAATGAAGCAATCCTATTTTTCTTTGCACACAAGTAATTGAATATGACAATGAATGAAATGAACCAAAATCTAAGAAATATTTTGCAATGCAAAGAAGTTATAAATAAAAACATGCGTACATAGGCATTTTTTCCATAAATTTACAACTTTATTTTTCTGAAAACGCCTATAAATGAAAAAAGTGTTTCATCAACAATAAAACTTTGGGTTCATTTCGTTGCGCGTATTATTTCAAATACACGCTGAAATTTTTATGTAAATACTTCTATTAGATTTTTAGATATCATGTTAATGGTGCAGAATTTTTATAAAAATGAAAGTTCTGAGAAAATTGAAGTTAAAGAGAAATTTTAGCTGAAAAATACGTGACCCTTGATGATAGGTCAGGTCTTCCTTTTCCTAGAAAATATAAACTATTTTGGAAAGAGGAAAGTCTGAATTGTAAAAAATAACAATGAAAAAAAATTCGCCAGTAAGATCGATAACTAATGTTTTTAACGTATTCGGATACCTTAAAGGACAAGAACTGTTCACATTCTATAATTTCCAACTCAAATGCAAGAAACATGCACAATACATTAATGTAAATCGTAGACCTAATTCTTAAGAAAATTGACTCAAATTGATTATTCTTTTCACCGATAAATTATTAAGCTGACATGAAAAGGTAATTCCGAAATAAGAATAAAAAATTATAGTTTTTAGTTTGGAGATAGTTCTTAAAAGCCTTCTTTTTCTCATTTAATTACTATATCGTAATATTACTGTATATTTAATTCAGGATAGTCGCTAACCCATAATTCGAGAGTGTATTGTATAAATAAATCCTAAAGTGTATATTAGAATGGGATGAATTAAAATGAACAATTATAAAAATTCACAAAATTAATTATTACGTGAAAACAACTTTTTTTAGCTGTGGAAGTTATGCAAATAAAGAGTTTTCAGTTACTGGATGACAGAATGTTAATTTTGATGATATAATAAAATAAGACGGAATGACGAGTTCTTTTCATTCAGACTGTCCTTGAAATTTCACGGTAGAATGGTGGAAAGGAACGATAAAAATAATGAAAAACTCTATAATCACACTTTTCTACTATCGTCTTGGTGATTAAATATAGAAATTCGAATGTCTGCTGCTTCACTGGAGCGTTCAGTGTTCTTGGCGGGAAAAAAAAGCCAATGATTATTTCTTCGAAAAAGAATATTTCCAAAAAATATCGTCTGATCGTTTATGTCCGAGAACATTAGTACTTAGAACGAGTATCACTATAACATAAAATTAACGGCAGTAAAGAAGAAATTATTATGTTTTGATGGAGTAATGACAAGTCCTTGAATAAGAAAAGAAACGAAAAAATAGATTTAAAAAAAGAGTTTTTTCCTCTGGAAACTGTCTTTTATCTGTAAAATATATAAAAAGTCAAGGAAACTTACAATAAATTACAAAATGAATTTATTTCTTGTCTGATAAGAGATATTTTTAATAGCACAAAGAACCATTGTCACTTTAAAATCTAATTCAAGGCTTGTCTGACATTTAAAAAGAATTCCGAGCATTTATGTAAAGTAATGATTGACACCCCCTGAAGCATATTTCTCAATCAACCTTCGCAAATCTCTTTTTTTTTACATCATGCAATTGGGTTAGAAATTTTGGTATTCTTTTGTACATTTATAATTTTTTGTCCTAAATCAGTTTTTTTAATGAAAATTCTTTTTTTTAAAAACATTGAATCTGTTTTAAATAAGAAAGAAAGGTTTCTAAAATTTTAAGACAATATTGCAGAATATTAGAAGAAGATTTAAATATATAATTTTGAAGTCAATGGACAACATGATAACATATTTGAAGTTCCATGTTTCTAAATATCTGTTTCGAGAAGTAGAAAATAAATTTACGGATCAATACAGAAAAAAAAATACCAGCATAAGAAAGTCTGAATGCAATCAAGATCTATAAATTAGTGTTAAAATGTGCATTACATTTATATTAGTAAAAATAAAATAATTTAAAGAAAACTTTCCATTTCTTTGGATCTTCTTAGAGTGGTATAAGACAAAATGAGTTTTAAAGTGATACAAGACAATTTTTAAAGAAATTGCTTGATTTAAATTTAAACAAAACTGAATTTGAAATAAAAAAAATTCCCATTCCCACTATTTTTTTAAAAAATGAACTTAAAAATTAAAAAATTATTGCTTTGTTTCAATTACATTTGAATGTATTTTGAACAGTCATAAAAATTTTACTATTATAAAAGATTTACACCATTTTGTTTATTGTACAATGTGTCTGTCTAACTTTCTGTTAGATCACACAAACAGGGAGTTTTTAAAGCTAAATGATAAAAAAATTTTGCTGAAATTAAGAAATTAAAAAAAATATGAATACAGAAAATAGAATTTGCATTGAAGTCTAAAGTGCACTACAAAATAATTTCTATAATCTCAGTAATATCTCAAATGACTATTCAACACAAATTCTTTTGCGTGTGTAGTAATTCCTTTCGCAAGTTGAATATTTATTTTCTATGACGAATATTTTTTATTCATGACAAAAAATATAAACAATATCTTATAACATTTTGTTGCATCCTAATTTTTATTTTCGAATAATAAAAGTTTTATAAGTAGAAGTATTTGTTCATAAATTTTATCTGATAGTTTAAAAGAAAATAAATTGGCAATATTTTAAACGTTGGTAATTTTAATGATTTGTTTTTCTGTTTATTTCCTTTTAGAGAAAAGCCGTTTGTCGTCAATCTTTGATATTGCTTGTTTCTTGACAGAAAACATATGTCTTCCGATGGCAAAACATTACTTATTATTCAACACATGTCTGTATATAGACAGTAAATTCTTTACGAACAAGATGAAAGGGAAAAAAACGCTTCTTGAATTTATTTTTCATTTTTATGATTCTAAATATATTTCACCATCACTAATCTTTAAATGAACTTTGTTTTTTGTTTGGAATGTTTTTAAAGTACGATATTGAGGAAATAAAACACTGAACATTTCTAAAAATAATCAATAGAGGTTTTTAAACAATCATTTTAAATTGTTTAAAATAAAATTAAATATATTTAATAACTTAAATTTTTAATGAATATTAAAAAACTTTTATCAAATATTTATTATAATTTTTAGTTTTTTTATAAAAATTAATTTTATAAAAATCCTTATTCCTAAAGAGTTTTCCAAATAGGCATATAAAATTTCATCGTATAGAAAATTATTATTTATAAATATTTTATAAGAATAAATTCTTCTAACTTGAGCGTAATCTAAATATTTAATATTTTATTAAAATAATAAAAATTTGAATTCATATTAATAATATTATTATTCTAAGAAGAATTTATTGTTTTCATAATTCTTTTAATTATTTTTTACATTTAAAAAAATAAAAAATATGAATGCCGAAACGAAACCTCAAAAACATGAAATTGTGGCAGAAATACTTAGGATAAACTGGAATCTATATTTCTTTCATATTTTAATTTCATTAATATCTTGGAATTTCATGATTGCATTGTGTTTTAATTTCTTTATATTAATGGTGATTTCCGATTTTAAAATAATATTATTATGTTCCTTTTTAATTCTTTAATAGGTTTCATAATTCGTGATGTCAGATATTATGGAATCTCAGCATTAATATTTTCCTAATTACTTTTTGGATGATGTCACTTCTGTAAAATAACACGCTAAAATAATTAAATCGTGTGTAGGAGCTTTAAAATTATTATAATATTCTAATGTCATCAGGAACCAATAACTATAGAAAAATTCCAAAGTCTAGACCATTATAAAGAAAAGTTAAAATCAATTGTGGTATTAAAAACTAAGAAACACGAAAGATGTGAAGTTAATTAAGAATGTTTGAAAAACACCCTCAATGAGAAACAAACAAAAAAGCAGGCTGGTGTCCTGACATATGGGTAGCATGTCTTTCCCATGATCTGGACGTCTTGGGTTCGAGTTCAGATTCGGGCATGGTTGTTCTGTTTGTGAGGTGTATGAATAATTTGTTCCTTGTAAAAAGGGGTTGTGTAAGCGAATATGAAGTTATTAAGTCGTATTCTTGGCCATGGATGGCGCTACTGAAAAAACAAGGGACGTTTATTTCCGTTTAAATCGTTGACATATAATTGTCAGGGGGCTTGTAAAGTATCATAAGTAACAGTCTCAAAATCATAAGAAATTACGACTGTAGTTGCAAAATTTGTGATTATTGACTATTTTTTATATTTAAAGTCATGATCTCTTCGCATGCATTCTGTATGTATAATAAGTAATTAATTCTTGCAAAGTTCTCCGAAAGTGTTCGCTGTTCCAAAGCGAGCAATCTTTTTATGTCTCATTCTCATGCAAATCTTTTCAATCCAGGCGGTTCAACTTGTTAACGTATTAAAATATTTCAACATTTTTTAAAGAATTCTACTTCTCTGACATTCGATTTTACTTCGGAAATGTTTATTATTATTGGTATTAAAAGAATTAAATTACCGATTTTCTTATATTTTATAAGCTGATAATTAGGCCGCGGTGGCCTGGTGGTAAGGCCTCGGTTTCAGAACCAGAGGGTTGCATGTTTGAGACCCGATTTCACCGAAGAACCGCCGTGTAAGCGGGTCTGGTGCACTTTAAATCCGTCTGGGTCAAACGTTCTCCCGCTGTTGTGGTGTGGAAGTTTGGAGAGGGGCCTGCCAGCCTAGGTGTTGTTCTCGTCATCTTACCGCCTTTCAAAATGACGAGGTCCGTCCCAAAATAATCCTAGTGTTGCTTCAAAACAGGGCGTTAATATATTACTAACTAATAAAATGATAACTATTGATGCATTCAAAATTCTTAATTAATAGGAAATGGAGAAATATCAATCATTGAAATAATCCCCAGAACCAATATGGTGATATATCAATATGGTGATAATCTGGGTTTAGCGTTATGCTGTGTTTATTGTTTATTATAAAATTAATTCAAATCATTTTTGTATTCGTTGCGCAACATTTTTCTTAAAAACATTACTCGGATATATACCAGGCATTCAGCAGTATTAAAGAAATCACAATATTAATTTTCAAATCTATATTTTAATAGACAAAAAAAGTTACTATTTTATTGATTTTTTTTTTTAAAAAGAAACAAATTTTAAACTCGAACACATGTTTTCAACAGAACTCATATTTTGAAGTCATGTCAAATAACAAGTTGAGATCTTTTTTAAAAATGCTTTTCATATTAATCATTTAACAGTCTGAAATCCAGGCAAACAATCTGGTCGATAAAGACGTTTGGTATTTTTAAATTCAATAAAAATTGAAGAAAGTACTGAACGCAAATAAAATTTAAATGCTAATTTCTTGAATTTCAAATATATCAAATTGGCATTTGAACGATAATTTATTTTAAAGTATTTGAGTGAAAATATTAAATTTTTTATTCATTCTTAATTAAAAACGCAATTAAAATTTTGAAAATCCTTTCTTATTGAGTACCTACAGCTGAAGAAATTGTTACGTGAGAAATTCGGTAGTTTAGTTTCAGCCATTTGCATTTTAGAGCATTTGACACAATTTTTAAAAAAATCATATTTGTGGAAATTTACAGATAAAGTGTCAACCTCTAAACATTATCATATTAAAATAACACGCTCATAAATCTCTGTAAACTAAAATCTATCTTTTATAATGAAATAAAAACACTTTCCTACTTTGTTGAAACGGCTATCTTTTGATCGCCATTCTTTACGTGTTGCAAAACACAATGCAATCGTGTTCCGAATAGAGAACTGCGCAGATTTACGGCCATTCTTCAGGATTTGTCTGCGATTGATTGCAATCTCTAGCGGCACTTCAAATCAAAAACAAAATCGGATTAATGAAGGAAAACATGCGACAAATGATGCATTTTACTTTTGGAAATTCCCATTCAGAAAGTAAATGATATCTAAATTTTCGAGAAGAATAGACTTACAGAAGTGCAACAACAAATTTAAAATGCTCCAGTTACCTTATATTTGGCAAATTAATTGTTGAGCATTCATGTTTATTTATTCGACTCTTTTAATAAAGAGAAACAGGTAATATAAAAAAAATTCAATTCCTGCTTCGGACAACAAAGAGCATTTTTATTTTAGTTATTTTTTATTAAATAGTTATAAAAAATTATTAAGGTATTCAACTACGTTTTAAACACGGGTTATCGACCACATACGCCATTTGTTCAGCTCAAATTTGTTTGAACTTCAATTTTCTCAAAACTTTAATTTTCATGAAAATTCTCCACTGTTAACATTATCTCAAAAACTAATAGAGGTATTTACATAAAAATTTCGGTGTTTTAAATAATATGAGCAATGAAATGAATCAATAGTTTTATTGTTGATGAAATACTTTTTCATTTATAGGTGTTTTTAGGAAAATTAAGCTGTAATTGAAAATTTTAGAACGCATTACTCATGGCGAACCAGCTGGTCGCCAAAGGTGGCTAGTTACTAAATATTTACAAATTAGCCATTGGATCCGAATTCGAATGCATATCCTGTATAAATTAAATCATGTTTTCCGTGAATAAAGATGATTTATTTAATGATACAGATATTGCTAACGATCATTGAAACCTTTGTCTTGTACTTATTTTTTTATAGAAAATATCACATTTAATATTTTCTTTTATCCAGGCACGTGCTGAAAGTTGCATATTTTATTAGTTTTAATTTGTAATAATATTAGTTTTTTTAAAAATTCGAACTTCTTTAGTATGATGGCAATACGTTTATAAAAGCTAATCTTTTCTCTTTGATTAAATTGTGATTGCCCGTGAAGATTAAATTTTGTTGTTTGGTCCGAAATATACTGTTGAAAAACATGGTTAAAATATTTCTTTAAAAATTCGTTAAAAATAGAAACTTAACCTATATGTTAAGACACTGATTCCAATAGAAAGCTATTTTTTAGCTTTAACTTGATATCTTGTTTGTGCAATAATACTTTCGAAAGTTATGGCGGAAAATGTCAAATTTTCACTTAATTTTTAATTAATTCAAATATTAAGTAAAAATTAAAAAAATGGTTTCTAGGTGCGCATTCCCAGTGTCCAAGGTATACACATGCCAAATTTGGTAGCTCTAGGTGGAACGGTTTTGCCTTTAGAGCGCCAACACTCACACACGCACATTGAGCTTTATTATAAGTACAGATATAACAGGTATTTTTTTTCTCTACATACAAAACATAAATTTATAACATATTATGATTAAAAGAAAAATAGTCAAATACATCTTTAAAGTTTCACATTAGAGGTACTATTGTTCATTAATATGTTCTGAAAAGAAAATAACACTATAATTTGCCCTTATTAGCATGAAAAACAACCATTACTCATTTTTAAATGCAAAACTAAAAATCATGAAAGAGTTTATATGTTTTTTCAACCTTAATTTGCATATTAAAGTGCAAGTCTAGCATATATATTGAATACTTTGTTATAATAATTCGGTGTTTAAAGTCTTTCGCAAATAGTATTGATCAACAAATTCAATTGTAATAAGTTAAGTATGATTTGCAAGGTTTTTTTCATATTAAAATGCAAATCTGGAACATTTTTTACAAAGTTAATCTTCCATTGATTATTATTATTTATTACAACCATTCAACCATATATTTATTGAATACTAATAACCGCATTTGGGTGACAGTTGGTTTATAGGAAAAATTGATAGACTTTAATTTCAATCGAATATTTTAAGAATAATCTGACATTTATGCTTCCTCCAACAAAATACTTTTACGCATCAAAATTGTGACAGGCACCAAAGTAGTATTATTTTAATAATTATGCAATCGCTCTGCTTATTGTGTAGATGAATTTTTCTAGTGGAATTACACACAAAGAAATCATAACATCTTTAAAAGCTGAAGAGTCTGGGTTATGTGTTTCAGATATTGTCTTTAGCAGAAAATTAATTTTTATTTCCTATTTTTTATTTAATGTTCCCAGAAAATGAGTGGAATATTTTTTCCAGAATATTCAACAATGAAGATAGTTATAGGATTTTCAGCAAGACCGTCAGGAGTAGTAGCGAAAATAAGACAAAATCTCGTTTTATCCTTAACTATAAATTCTTATTAAAATGTGAAAAATCACTACTTTGAGAAGGATATTTGTATTCAGCAAAGTATATTTGTGTCAAATTAGGGGTAGGGATTTTCAAAATTTTAATTACTTCTTTGATTAGTTAAATATGAAAATGCATTTTGACGATTTTCCTTAAACATTCCGGAATTTATTAACTGCACAAAATGTCATTCGACCACCATTGCAAGGTTACAAAAGTTAGGAGTTCCATAATAAAAGGTATATATCCCTCTTTTCCCTGTAGTACAGAAAGTCTGGATCATGAAAGCAAAACCGTGAACACGACAGTTGCGGAGATTTTTATTTTCAGGTTCACACACACACACACATCAGTTCACTGCGCTTTATTGCATATATCAAAAAATCAAGGATGCATTTGGGGTGATATTTTTTATTTCGACCAATTTGAATCAAAATTTGATATAGAGCTACAATTTTAATACCAAGATAATTCACTAAATTTTATTTATTTTAATCACTGTATTTCTTTTGTTGAGATATTGAGTTTGCACAAGTGGGAAAGTACCGACCATAATATGACCATTCCCTTGAGAGATTTAGTTCAAGAATTTGATACAAAACTACACTTAAGATGCTAAAACTATGAATAAAATTTTATCCATCTAGCTTTTTACTTTCTCTCATACAAATATAAAGAAAGTATTACAATCACCAAAATATTTAAACTTGAAATTTTTATGATTTCTCCACGTTTTAAACCTCCCCGAAGCTGAAAACACAATTTTGGCCTGCCTGTGAACTCATTAAATCAAAAAGTCTTCGAGCTAGATGATTGAGCTAAGTATAAGGAATTGCGACAAAGTTTATAGATTTATTCCATCAAATTTTGAAAGGAATCCATTCGTAGGAAGACTGCCTGGCTGTTCGAGTATAAGTAAAAAGATTATTATATATATATTAGATTTTACATTTTGGTAGTAAATTGTAGTTTGAAGACACTGAAGAGACTTTTGATTTTTTTCGTCGCTTTATTTCACCAGGAAGTCATTTTATTTCACACACACGCACAACACAGATTGACAGATTGAAAATGAGGCAAAGCTCACGAACTTTTTATAAGGGGTATTAAAAAGCTTATTCTGATAGGGAAAATCTTGTTCACAGATCAAACAACTTATAGATCATTAAGATTACTTATGGATTATTACAGATTACTTATAGATCATTAAGTCTCTCGTAGGGATTTATGCACATGTGATTTTCAAAGCAATGGAAACACAGGGATCTTTTTATAAAACTATTTGTTTAAGTCAGCAACTTTTATCAATCAGTTTCACCGTGAGAATCGCTGACTAAAGAACTTTACAAAGCATTTCTTTAATTAAGTAGATAACGTGGAATCGGACCAGGAAATAAGAGAATATTTTTAGAATAAAGTTAATATGGGCTAAATTAAGTTAAAAGTTTAGAATTTAATTTGGGTTTAAATTAGATGTTAAAATATCATTACACACACAAATGCGTATCAGATTTTGAACCTAATTTGTTAAATGGCTGACAGTTTGTCGTTGTGTATCCTCGCATGTATACATACATATCGAAAAGACTTAAATCAATGAAAATTCGGAATGCTATTTTGATTACAGTAGTAGCTTTGCGCTAAATCTTGATGCCAATCCCCTGGAAAAAAAGTCGACATTTTTATACAGTAAAAATGATAGTTTCATATAAAATGTGGCAGGTCAAATATCTGTTTTAAGTAAGATCCTCGTCAAATATCTATATTTCTTAACCGTCGTTCATCAATACCATGCAGGGAATTCGGAGTCATATCCAAGGTCTATAATTTTATGCGGAAAAAGGAACAAGAATTTTTATTGGAAAGAATGCGAGAAAGTTTTGGGGAAACAACTTCCATTTGTTATGTTTAGTAATTATCGTATTAATTTGAAATTATACAAATAGATGAATTTCCAATAAGTAGATTTCAATCGAATTTAAATGCGATTTCCAAAGTGGCATCAAGACACATACAATAGTTGTTTGCTACAAAAATTTCCAATTGGGAGGAAATTCAGAGTTACATGGAGTAAAAAAAATCTTTGTTCATTTGGTGCCAAAAATTGCATCTCTTTGGCATAAAATGAAAAAAGAACTTTTTGGTTCATTAGTCCCTTGGGTGCCAACCTTTGTTCCAGCGTTTTTCAATGGATGGAGCTGTCTGTCTCATTGGAATTTAGAATTTTCAGACGTCAGATACATGAAGGGGTGACCGAAAGGGCACCAAAATTTTAATTCTATTAAGGTATATTATTAAAATCAATAAACCATGCCGATTTAGTTGAAAATACTTTTAATGACATGAAAGGACATGATTTACACGGGGACAAAACTATTTAGGACAATAATATTTAACATAGATGCATCAAAATAATACTCGGGGACTACATCATGCTTTATGCGTCCTTCCAAGACATGGACTGATTGATCATGGCAACGGCCGATAGAGGGCCAAGGAAAACAGTTACGGTTACAAAGGTAATTTCATAAGTACATTTTTCGGACTCAAGGAAATATGTCATGGATATTTGTTGAAATTCCATGTCCTCGCACACAATTAGAACTTTTTAGGCAAATTTCGTACTCCCTCTTAGTATATTTTGTACACTAGAAAGTAATAAAAAGAATTTTTTTCAATAAGTATCTAAAGAACAAATATTGTAAGAAAAATAGATATTTTCACTGTCCATAGTTTAATATGAATGTTCCTCTAGTGACAACATTTTTTAAAACAAAAGATTGCAAATTCAGACGAAGACTACAAAAGGATTGCAATCAGAAAATCTTAGCTACTAAATGAAGCGAAGAAGCAATAATGCAGAAACGCAGTACGGCTTTGAAAAGCAGCTTAAAAGATATGCATCTTTCCAGTGATTAAGCCCATTCATATCCGATGTCAGAAATCAGCAACAATCGGACGTTTACACGTTTTCACGCATTAGTGCGCAGTAAACAGCTTAATTCTTCTTTTACGAAACGGTAATAATCCGAAATTTTCGACGCCTTTCTTTCCAAATTAGAGATAAATGCGCAGGAATCTCACCAATTTTTAAGAATCAAAAAGCTGGAAATGTGCTTAATTTATTGCATCATCAGCATTTAGTATCATTAAAATGCTATAAATACGACTTATTTAATTATCAAATTCTGGAACATCAGATTCTTTTAATCCGTCGGATTGATATGGAAATAGGCAAATTTGTTAGTTTTACAAAATGACTCTCAAAGTTGTAAGAATTTCTTTTAAAATAAAACTAATATTTAAAAAAATCGTAAAAGAATTTTCTTAAATTATCGTTTGCTTTTTTTTTCAAGAAATTGTCAAGTTGTGAGGTTAAAATCAAATCGTGTTCGTGACATAATTTGAAGCGATTCACGAAAAAAATTCAAGAAAAATGCTATGAAAATAAAAAAATGTACAGAAATATCTCAATTTATAAAAGGATCTACTTGTAAAGATGGATTTACACTCAGCCTGTTATTGTTATACTGTATTTACTGTTATACGACGGCAGTGAAACAATGCATTCACAGAAAGGTTCCGATTTATGTTTGCCACAATTTCATAAGATATATTCAGGCATTTCATGCTTGGTTATAAAGTGCCGTTTTGGAGTCCTTCACTTTTTCTTTTTTACTATGTGTTGCTGTAGTAATTATTTATAGCACTTTTTACAAGCCCACTGACACAAAGCTGTCAGCGATTTAAGCCGAAATGAGCGTCTCCTGTTTGTTCAGTAGGGCCAACTAGGGCACAGATATACTTAGATACTTCATACACGACCTAGATACTTCTTGCCTCATATTCGCTCCTTTTAACAAGGGGGAGGGGCACATGCATACAACTCATAGATAGAACAACCAGGCCTGAACCGAGACTCGAATATTCAGATCACGGGGAAGACACGCTACCCCTAAGCCAGGACGCCGACTTTTTACTAGGTATCATATTAAAGTGATAGATATTTACACAAAAAAACATGGTAAAATAAAATAATTGCCAACATACCTAAATTTGGATAACTATAAAAAAAAGAAATAAAATGACAAAAAAAAAACACGTCGCAGCAGAAAGAGTAAAAAACGTCAGAATTATTCCATGATAAGTGATCAATTTTTTTCACTCCCCCCCATCAACTAACACAAACGCATGCTCAGTGAGAAAACAATACAATACAGCGGCATGTTGTCCGTCGGAACAAGTACCTACCATTAACCTAACAGCACTTTTGAGCGTTTCTACGTATACATTGATTACTGACCATTTTATAATTGGCCAAGTGCGAAACCACCGTTTACTGTACACCTGTACGTTTGTGTATAAATTGCCCTAACAGCAATAAAACTGACACCTTGGTAGAAGTAATAATGACTCGATGCACCTTGAAATCCATATTTATCCATATTTTAATCGGATGTAGAATTTTTTTGGTCTGTTTTGTTTAATATAATTTTTCATGCATATTTGCCAGTAGTACCATTTCTAACAATTGAAGGAAAAAATTCAGTACATCAGCTAAAAAAAATAAACAGTTGTCATTCTAAAGGATTTGCGTTAGACCTCTCATGCAATTTGCTAAAGTTTGAATTTTTAAAAAATGTTTTCCGAAAAATTAAGACACTTTAAAATTCCTTCACCTAGTGTTTTGATATTGTCATCTAACTAGTAACATGTATATTCCAACATTCTAATGTTTTAGAAGATCATTCGCACAATTCTAATTGATTTGTAACAATAAAAATAGATATTTTTTTACACCTTTTGTTTGATTTCAATAAATGAATAATTTAACATTCATTTAATATGAAATATTTGTAATAAAAATAAACTAATTTTAAATACATTTCAAAAGTAGAAAGTATTCTTGCAAATTATGTCTGAAAAAATATTTTTAAATATTTTTTAAAAAATATTTATGGAATTAATTTCATAAAGGATTTTTAAAAACATCCAATGGTTCTATTTCTTATAGATGCTCACTATTTTAGAATGGTACCTTATCTACCAGCATGCTATTCAGGTCTGATTAGATATAACAATAATTGCCAAGTTTGGCAGAAACGTAGATATACATAATAAATATTTTTATCGGTGATTTAGATTTTGTACGCTTTCTATATCAAAATTGCTTCATTTCTATTTGCTTATCTTAATTCATTTTACAAAAGAAGCAATAAAAATGAACTGGGAAAATTTATTTTATATTTAGCGTCGGCTTTCGCAGTATAGATTTTGAAATATCTATCGTCTGCTAATGCAATTTTATTATGGGGCCGGTTTTCATAGTATAGCTTTTGAATTATCTATCTGCTAATGTAGTTTTCCCCTTGGAAATCCCAGTGTTATTGCTTTACTAGCGCAATGAGTTATAAAAATAATGTTATAAAACAAACAAGTTAAAATATCTTTTATTTAATCAACAAAGTTGTTGGTTCAGGGATAATTTCAACTAATTAAAATATTGATTTATTTCAAAAGTTTTAGCACGATAAATACTACACAATTCAATGAAACAGGTTATAGCTTTTTCAAAAGTAATGATTATTTTAAAAAGAGTTACAGATATAATTTTAAAGCAAAAATTCAAGGAAATGCCTTGAATTTTTACTTTTATAAATAAATAAATTAATTTCCCAGATGAAAATGGGTTTAAATCAAGTCCAAATTGAAAATTAATGGTAATGAATCTTAAGGTTATTTCAACAACTACTTGAAAGAAAGGTGCATACGCAACCGTTTACTTATATAATTAATTCGTGCTTCTATCAAACTACAGGCACACTTTAGAGCCAGATATTTAATTTGTGGCGACAAAAATGGGAAACAGTCTCGCTCGAATGAGGTTTCGAGGGCGACTCGTTAAAAAACGAAAAACTGTTCCTTTTCAACGCTTCAGGTCTAGTAGGTTAAAAAAAGTTCTGTGGATGTATGGATGGGAAGAAAGTGAAATGTGCTGAAAATGAAACGAGTTCGCTTCAAAAAGTGGGTTAGTTTTTGCTCACGACAACCAATTGTCTTTTTAACACTTCTTGTTGGAGGGTAGCAGAAGCCTTTGGTTTGTTTACGTTCGTGATGGTGTTTCTCATTTCCGCCAAAATAAACAATGTTACAAAGACACTGTAGCTGAAAATTGCTTGTTTACACATTTATTTTTATAGGACTCTTCATTAATTTTTTGTCGACATACTGTTTCGGTTCCAGTAAATCATTTCAGGAAATTAATATTACAAGTTTAAAAAAAATAAACATATAATTTTTAATAGAAAATAAAAAAGAATTATGTTCACAAAACACGAATAAATCGAAAAAAAAAAAAAAACGTGAAAGAAATCTGAAATAAACAGTGATATCAAGTGTTAATTCTTTTTGATAATGTTTCATATGCAAGCAGTGCGTTCGAAAGATAATTGATTGATATAAAAAAAAACCTAAAAAATTATTAACGAATTCAAATTTTAAAATAACAAAAGAATATTTTTGACTAGACTGTTGGGAGAATTGACACAATAGGGAAATCATTATTTACAAACTTTTGAAAGTGAAATATAAATTATTTCACTTTCGTCTTATGTCCCGACTTGTTTCCGGTGAATATTGCATTGTGTGCGAGCATGATCTACTGATACAATTCAGTCATGGAATTCTGTACGCAAAAACGTCCAATTAATTAACAATTCTCTGCGAACTTACATTCTAAAATAGCAAAATGAGTACTTATAATCAAGCTGTACAGAAAATATTTGATATTGGAAAATTTTCATAAAATTTTATGAAATCATTATGATAAATAACTTTTGGTTATGAAAAGTCACATATTTTTACGCATCTAAATGGCTCAACTTCTTCCAATTACTCTTGGT